>JAGDQP010011576.1:0-52647 GCA_022664845.1 Lepisma saccharinum
TTTTTAAAATAAATTGTAGTGCTTTGCTCAGCCATTATTTTATTTTACCTTCAATATATCAGACTTGTCACATACAATAACTTTCCTTAAATATTTAAATAAAAAGTACTTTAAAATATTAACACTGGTAACCAATTATTTGATTCTTTACATAAGAATGTGCGGTTCCATCTATTTTCCGTAAGATAATTATACTTATACAGAAGTTTTAGAATGCTTAAAAATTGAAAGAGAAATTCGAATACAGGACAAATATGAAATTGATAATCTATGAATACAACGTTAGAATACAACTTTCATTGGCGATGGGAAGGGGGCACTTGCCCTCCCCTGGGTTTCAGTGTTTAATAAATGAGCTTCACAAAATGTCAAAACTAAAACATTGTTGCTTTATCAATCCAAACGAAGAGTGCTACGAGGACAAAGCTCTGGTTTCCCAGAAAATGACTTTTAAGAAAATATTAATTTGAAGTATAATAACCGTTCTGTAATACTATGTAATATGTAAATAAATATAATTTGTTCATCTGTAAATTTTTCACATGACCATATCTGATAGTGACACATACGTACAGTACACATAGAGTGTTCATTAGGAGAGCATTCTGACAAGTTAAATATAATTGAAAGTCAAGTAGATAAAGGAATATAGAAATAATATATTTGGCTGTGATAGCTATATAATAAATTGGTTTAAGCAACACATTTGTATAAAATATGAAAATAGCCAATTTACGAAAACCTTTGTTCGTTCGTTATTTCTTCTGCGAAGCCATTGCTCGCCTCATAGTACAAAACATATGTGGTTCGAAAACCTTTGATCTCCATCTAAAACTGATACTAGACTGATTGATACCATTAAAAACTGAAGCGGAGGGGACATTTAACCTCGGTCGTCGACTTCTAATCTAATCCAATATGGATCAAATTTTCAGTTGTTTTTTACGTTTGTTCAGGCCGTTTTTTACATTCTTTTCTTTAGTTCACAATGGCTTGTGGTGTCATCAAATCTTGGAACGTTAGTTGAACTCACTTCCCGACGTCATAGAAAGATGAAATTTTGCAGAGCGACGTAAGTGCGGTGACAATACAATATTCCATTGTTACTTTCATATGTTTCTACATATTTAAATATTTTAAAAGCAAATTTTAATATATTTTTTATTGTCAACTTCTTTGTCCGAAAATAAATACTAGCTTGGGTTTTCCTGGTTGCATAACACTTTAGGATTTGGGTCACAAAACATTTAGCTTGAAAAAAAAAAGTATCCGAACATCGAAATAACTCAAAATAAAGTTCTAAAAACTTTTTAGAAACATTATTTTCTTAATCAATTCGTACTAAAAAGTAAAAAAAAAAGAAAATGATTTTGTTTATTCATGACTAAAAAGAAAAGAATGCGGCGCGTCATTTCAGGAATTTATAAAGTGACTGTATATGAGAGCGCAGCATGCTTTCTTTTTAATCATGCATAAACATAATTATTTTTATACTTTTTAGTACGAATTGATTCTTTAAAAAAATTATTATTTTTGTTTTGTTTGCGTCTTAGTTTTTGAAGAAAACATAAATTACTTACAGCATGTACTATTATATGCATTGTGCGGTAACTCAATAATTAAGACATAGATAAAAACATGATCCACACAGCAATAACAAGAGTAAGAAAAAAAAGAGCTAGAACTGAAAATTTGGTTTGTATTGGATTAGACTGGAAATAGACGATCGAGGTGAAATGCTTGCTCTGGCGTTTATCTTTCGACATTAACCGATCACTCCAATATCATTACGTAGAGTTCGATGATAAAAATAAATGAAGCAGAGCAATATAGTCAGGATTGCAAATTTAGTGATTTTTCGCCAGATGTAGATATCTTTTGCAAAGCAATCTAGCAGGTTTACCAGATCATTTTTTTACAAGCAGAGGACTAGGAAGTTAAAGATGCGATTTTTTTCTTCCAATCGAGGACAACTAAGCTGATTGGTAGACAATTATGATTACCTTTCATTTAAAATTCCATAAAGAAACACTGATGAACAGAAGAGTTTCTTACTTTCGAATTTCATTTTTTTCCAGTGCAAGTAACACAAAATTTTACATTTTTATTGTATCTTCCTATCAAGTAATAAAATTTAATGAAAATGGAAAGTGGTTATCAAATGATTAACAATTTTCTTGATATTTTGGTAACGAACATTTTATTAAAAATAATAATTTGGATCACACGAGTAAGAATATATCCAATTCGGAACTTTTTACTTTAGTCACTAAAACTTTATTTTATATGAACCAGTCGAGTAAGTTTTTGAATTCGGCCCGTCACGATTTGCCCATTTACACCCAGTTAAAATCCACAACCATACCCCTGCCGGGACTCCAACCCGGGACCTTCGAGCCGTTGGCCTAATGCCTCAGACCGCATGGCTACCCGGCCGGCCTGGTCTCCCTGATATTTAGTAATTACTAAACATTTACAAATTATGAAAATGTCTGAGATTGAACCATGAAAATGATAGGAAGCTATCATATATATATATATATATAAATTGCCGCTTGTGAAGATCCTGGCGACACCCTTTGCGCCTTTATACAAAGAAAAAGAGTTCTCCGGATGCTACATTGCCATTCCGAGGTAGTGGCTATATCATATATCTCTTCTTTGGCTTTTTATTTCTTGAAAATTAAAAATGAAAGTCAATTGAACGATTAAGTACACATCCATATTATTTGTTTGATTCGTATATTTAGAATTTCCTTCCGTAGTTTCTCTTACAATGTAACTTCCACACAGAGTATAAAGAAGCTCAGAATGATTGTAAACTCATCAGTTTGCTCAGAACACTTATCAACAATTTTATCAATGATGGCCTTCTACTCTCAGGTAAGTTGACTGCAATTATTTTACCCATAATATCAGGGTGGCCAGTGAACAGGGTAAAACACTAATAAAAATAACTTCATGGAGTATTGTTCAGTGGGAGCATGACTTCGACGGCGGAATGGAAATATCGTTGTGTTCTTGTACCGTCGACGTAACAGTTCTCTGCTTTTAATTTCAAGTATAGATCAATGTACTCTAGTAATATCTGGTTAGCTTGAGAAAGCTATGATGAAGTTTGAGGTCACTAGCGCAAGGTTTGCTTGTTTCAAAATTATTAGAAGCGAACTCAAACTTAGCTTCACTAGGTTCCCTTATTTTCCTCGTCACACTAAGCTCTGTATCTACAAATAAAACCAGAGCCACAACCTGCCCCATTTCTCTTTACTGTCAAAACAAAATTTGATTATTCTGTCGAGCTCTAATCCCGTTATAATCATTTATATATATAGATATATAGATATAGATCGATTAGACTTTGGCGTCATTTTCTAAATTTTGAAATCCAAGATGGCGGTAATCCAAAAGTTCTTTTTTGTCTAGTTTCATATCTGAAGGAATCTGAAGAGAGATAAGTTCTGTTCTAAGGTCGAAAATTCTGAATTCCCAAATCAAAGATGGCAACTTCACCTCCACTTGATATTCAGTGCATGTGAAATTATCCCAAGAAGTCATATTTCCAAATAAGAGATGAACATTGGAGTTACGTTGAAGTGAAGACCTTAAACAAACAAGCTGAGAGATGAAAGATTTCGGATTTATGTGAATCTATACAGAAAACCGTATGGCTTCTTGACATTGCTTGTAGAGTCCTTATTGTGCTCACCAAAGGATAGCTTTTCATTAAATGTAACACCCAAACCTCTTTGAGAACTTACCTTTTTAAAATGGGAAACCTATTTAAAAGTTGAGAAAACTTACTTCTTTTTTTTAACGAAATTATAACATATATTTTAAAGTATTTTTGGTTATATTCCAAGTAAAACACTTGTCAACTATTTCAGAGATATTCTGTCGAAGAGTTTTGTATGTCAAATCCAATTACAAAACATTTGAAAGAGTCTAGAAGTCAATCATTGTCACAAGGGAAAAAAAGCCTTCAATAGTTAACAAAAAAGTTATGCAAATTCCACAAAACTTTATACGATCCAAAATGCAAAATGTGTCTTTTTGCATTATGGATTACCTTTGTCCCTTGTAGTCGAATAGCTTTTTCAGAGATCTAATCGCCAATCTTATAATGAATATTTTCACTGAACTGTGATTGCTTTCTCCTAAAATCGTCAATGCGCCTGTTAGCAGAAACGAGGAAGGTAAGAATTACAATGTATAGTCGAAAATTAAGAGTTTTTTTCCAATGTCCTGAACCCCCTCGAAAAAGATTGTTTTGGTTATATGGCACAAATGCTGTTGCTTAAATAGTACGTTTCATTTGTAACGACCACAACTGAATTGTTTACAGAAAAAAAAAAGTGTTACCGTCCAACATTTTTGTCAGCAGTGATATGATGACGGAACATTTGATTGAAAATACGGTATTGTTATTAGTTTTACGTTTACTCAGTAGATGACAGTCGTTCTTCGTAATGTGATATGCGTGTTGGAAGAAATAAGTTGTAGCAGAAAGCAAAAACGTTTATTTTCTCCTATTCTTAGTAAAACTTCATTTGTTTGTTTGTTACGACGGTATTAGTGTTAATTATTCAATTATACAACGTATTTATCTGAGTTCGAACAGTTTCACAGCAACATCTGGAGACAAAATAAATAATTACAGTTCAGTTTTGGAAAGCGTTAAGTGTTACAACTTCAATCTTAGTTCTATTTTTTGTTTGTAAATTTTATTTGTGGAATATATTTAAAAATTATCGAATCAAAAAACCTTATGAATATAAAAAATTGACATTACGAACGAATGCAAGATTTCTAACAGCAAACTAACTCTTCCTACATCGTAGATCCAGTATGTTGTTGGCTAATGTGTTGTTTACTGTCCAGTACAGTAAAATAATTATTGACAGTCCGTTTAGTATTAATTGCATTGAAAACGCTCGAAATTTCGGATCGAGTATAGATTGCACAAGTGTTATTTAAGAGAATCATGCAAGTATGTTGTAAATCGAATTGTATACACTCATTCATTCGTTGTTATGAATAGTTAAGATTGAATGTTTGCATTTCATTGTTGATACCATTTTAAAAGTTATGATTACATTTTTTTAAAAAAATATTTTAAAAAAACACATAATTTGAACTTGAACGTTCGAACGACGTTGGAATTTTTATTGGGAAGGTCTTTAGATTTAGGAGATATAGAATAGAGTTTAATATTGCTTGTAGTGGTACTAAAATATTAGGTTCTCTCAAATTTATATTTTCCTTTCATCTTACAGATTGCATTCCTTGTTATCGCTGCCGTCATCTTGACTGTTCAGGGCATTGGATACGGTAAGTCTTAACACTTTCCTACTAGCCTTTTTATGCAATTTATATTACAACATCTAATTCGTAAGCACTACAAAATTTGCATAAAGATTTCTCAATAAAACCCTGTGCATGAAGTAAAGAGTTTTCATCCCAACACAAACAGTGAATGGCTGGTTCATTTAAGGAACCAGGAATGTTCTATATACACATAGAATCGTCAGTGCCGTGGTAGTGTAATGGTCAAAATCATCCACAAGACAACTTAGAAATCTCGGTTCGAGTCCTAGTCAAGGCAACGATTGTTTTTTTCTGTGTATTTTGCTACAATTGCCATACATAAGTAGCATCTCTTAATTTATATGCATACACTAGATTTATATCAATTATAAACATATTACTTATCCTTGATTTAATTTAGTTTGTAAATCATTCTCTGTAAGCTTTAGCAAGTAGTTCTGATGCCTTATATACTTGATCTGTTTCTCTTTTTACAGGCGGTGTAAGTAGCTATGGCTATGGAATCTCTCATGGACATTACCCAGGAATCTATGGTCTCCATGGCTATGGATTAGCTTCTGGATATGGATTCCCACACGGATACGGAGGATTTGGCAGCATTGGAGGAGGAATTGTCGGTGGAATCGTTGGATAAATGTAACAAATTTGAATTGTGACTGATGTAGCTAAGAAAATGTAAATACAATGTAAATATTGAAATATTTTTTTTTTAATTTTACGCCCCATAGTTCGTGATTAACTCAATAAATTTTTATTTCACATTTATGTTAATTCATGATATGAGTTCTAAATATCTGATTATTTTGTTAAAGAAAGGAAATCCTTGATAATATTAGGTTGAAAGTTTTCAGAGAAAACCCCTGTTAAGGTTCTAATGCACATATCTCTCCAGGATCTGTTCAAGAACTTAGAAGAATCTCGCTGTAAACAACTTAATCATTACGAATGACCCAAGCCAGGAGACTAACAGTTTCCAAGTTTGAATGAAATTATAAATTATAGGTTCAATTTTCGGATTTTCTTCGTTCTATTTTGAGGAGTTTAGGAAGGTTTCCAATCAGTTTTATAAGCGCGTTAAGTTACTTTGCAGCGTAGTAATATCTTTGGGAGATGATATGGAGTGATAACTGCGTGATAACATCGACTTAAAGGAGATTATTGCAGTTACCGATGAGGTATAATCACAAACATCATCCATAATGAGTAAAGCATAGAAGACCTAAGGAGCTGCCATGAGGAACACCAGAAAGAACCGGAAGCCAGCTTGAACTGGATTCAGATATGATAACTCTCTGTTCTCTAGTGCATAAATACGAGGAGAGGAGAGTTTCCAAGAAACCATGAATGTTAGTTCTTTTTATTTGTGATTTAGTGAATCAAATGCTTTAGAAAAATATAAGTAAATAACATCAAGTTTGTATTTGCATTTTAAAGCGCTAATTGCAGTACATACTGCATGTTCTCTCTTTTGAAATATCAGTTCTCGGCTTGGTATTGAAATCTGGGACTACATTCAATGAAACTCTTATATTGATTTTAAAATTAGTACGATTTTTTTTTTTTTTTTTTTTCAATTTTTTTTTTTTTCTTTTTGAGGAGCTAATGTCTCCGACTTCGATTGGTAATCGCAGTACGTGAGTTTGTTTTAAAAGTAATTTGTTTAGGTAAGATAAAATGAATTGTATGGGCGGTAACAGCACTATGGCTTACGCCCGTCCAGATACGGGGGAAGCCCCTTATCTTTGTCACGTCTAAAAATAGCTGTTAACTAAAACGATAAAAGCTGAAGATGTAAGCTTATCAGAAAAATAAAATCGTAGTAAAAACTAAAGATGTATATGGTCTTTAGCATAAAAGGTAAAAAACGTGAAGGCTGTAAATAGGCCTTCACAAAAATAAAATAATACTACATAAAACTTAACAGTTACGGGACGGAATCATCTCAGAGAGACGGAGATAAACCTGTCTCACGGACATAACTAAAAACTCTCCGCAACATACCTGGTTTATCCCCTAACAATGACGCCATGTCATTGGGGATGTTATAACGTTGTCTGAGATGATTATATCCGGGACAATCTAAAAGGACGTGATGAATACTTAAAACCACATTGCAATTATTACAATGTGGTGGATCCAATCGTCGTAACAAATAACCGTGTGTCAGCCGACTGTGTCCTATACGTAGACGACATAAAAGGACTTCTTCACAGCTACTATCTCGGCAAGATGATTTCCATGGAGCAACAGGTACCTTAATTTCTTTCAGTTTATTAACAGCTACGTCATCCCATCGTCGCTGCCATTCATTTCGTAACCTGCCTATAATATATCATCATGTCCTGAAATGGGACATGCGGAATATCAATGTTAGCTCCTAAAGAGGCCTCACGAGCAGCTTCGTCTGCCAATTCATTACCATGGATACCAACATGACTTGGTATCCACGAAAAGACAACCTCACCACCGGCAGAGCAGATGGCGTGTGTCTTACAGAGAATATCTTGCACAAGCGGATATTTCGAATACATATTGTCGAGGCTTTGAACAACACTTAATGAATCTGTACAAACAAGGATGCGGTTGAAACCATGAGCAAGACTAAAATCCAAAGCCTGTAAAATAGCATATAGCTCAGCAGTAAAAATACTGGCTTTGGGATTAAGACAAAATTGGCGGGCTTCCCCTTCTACAATAAACGCGCATCCAACAGATTCATCTGATTTGGATCCATCGGTAAAAACAGTGATAAAACGTGGGTACTGACTCTGCAAAGCAAGAAAACGTTGCTGGAATTCAATCATGGAGGTCTCCGATTTCTTGAAGGTTGACAAAGAAAGATTAATCCGTGGGCGGGCAAGTGTCCACGGCGGACGGAGACTAAAACGGACAGGACAGACACTTGGGCGGTCTGCATTCAGATTCTCCAACAACTCTGACGCTCGGATGCCAAGTGGTCGGGTGGCGTGACCACGGCGTTCATATAGGGCTCGTTGGACTGGGTATACGATTAAGTTATGTGCTGGGTGTCTTGCCAAAGATGATATCTTAGCAAGGTAGCTCAACACATAGTACATCCTATGAATCTCGAGCGGTGGTTCAGCGGCATCAACACAAAGATTGGTGACAGGACTTGTGCGATACGCGCCAGTGGAGAGTCGAATTCCAGCATGATGGTAATTTGTTTAGGGGGGGAGGGGGTCAAAACGTCATTTAAAAACAATTATATATAATTTTAGCTACTCAAGAAACTTATCCTTGTTCTCACGACTTTTTAACATTGTCACTCATGAAATTTTAAACGTCCTTTTCAAGTATTTCTACTGTCCCTATACATAACTGACCTAACACATTGTCACTGATTGAAGAAGGAATATCTTAAGTAAAGCACAAGATCATTCAAAATTGATACTTTCATTACGAAGCACATGCAATAAAGAGACAATGTTTGATTATATCACAAGTTTTATTCAGGAGCCCAGGATAAAAACAAAACTTTAGTTTTCAGCTTCTCTAGAGCACGAAACTAAATAAAACCTTACCAATAAACCTTCTCTTACTAATTCCTAGTAAACACATCTATCAATCATATTGTTTAATGTACCATCGCAGCATTTATCTGATGGTAACCGAAGAGAATCAAAGAAGAACTCAGTCAGGACGGCCTCGCCGGGAGTCGATCCTAGGACCCTCAAGTCAATCACGTTGCCGACTGTTTTACCTCTTCTGTATATCATTACCGACAATATAACCATACGATTTAAAATATTAGTTTTGTAAATTTCATAATATTGCTTGGCGCTAAGAATTTCGGTTTTGTGCTACACCAGTCTAGAATTTTGAGAACCCCTGGTGAAGATGATATTTCTAAGAATATCAACTAATTATACATACATGCGTTTTTAAGAAGTGAAATGCAGTTATTTCTTGCCTTGTGCAGTTTTGTATACCAGTTTTCAATTAATACATATGGTTATTGCCACCACTGATTGTTAACAAAAAACATGAAATGCGATATTTCAACCTCAATAATAGAGTGCTACAACATTGTTGTTGAAGTCTTTGTTATGGGTAATCTAGGAATCATCTCAAGAAGATATCCGTAAGAACCGAATTTGTAAGATAATTTTAAGGTCAGTTCAGAAAAGAAGTAATTTACATAATATTTCGTTTAGAGCCAAAATAAATCTTCTAGAAAGGTAACTTTTATGTATCTTTTGGTAAGTACATAAATCTATACGATCTATCAAACATTCTCTTTAATTAACATAAAAGTTGTAACCACGGAGCCTGCCAGACCGCCAAATGGGGGATGTCACCCTACATAATGGTCGAACACACAGTCCCAACTTGGGTACCCTTTGGAAACTCCCCTGAAACGTTCAAAAGAGTTAAGGTTAGTAGGGTGGCTGTTAATTTTTGACTTCCGAATTTTTTCAGTCCCAACCCCTTAAATTGTTCCATATAACACTAAAAGACCCCATGAGAAAAATTAGTTTAATTGAAGAATATTAAACCGGCCCGTGACCTAAAGTGTTGAATGAATTTACGTTCTAGGTACAATGTTACAGAGGTCTGTAATACACCTTTGTGATTTGGAAACTGCTTTAGATAATGAGACCGTATCTTGAAGAGAAGTAATCGAGTAAGGACCACACCTAAAACTGCGCACTACGATCATGGCGGGCATCTTGAAGTCCACTATGTTGGATTCAGATAACATTTTTTTATATATATAGGAAGAGGGTCGTGTGGCATATCGTTTTGGGGTAGCTTTTCACCATAAACACACATCTGTCGTCATTATCAACTTATCTCGAATAATGAAAGAGTTTAAAAAATATGGGTGGTCATAATTAGTACGTTTCGTTTTAGTAAATATTTTTGATCTCGCAATTTCCAAAATTGTTGCAATCCATGTAGAAATACTCTGAGCAAAATTATAACACTATCATATTTCAAATATCAAATCTTTTTGTTATATTGTAGAGTGCAAATGCATTCAAAACTTTGGGTCGCGGGCGGGCTGATTTAATGTTCGTCAATTGGACTAAGTTTTTCATGGATAACTTTGGTCCGACATGAAACCATTTTAGGGGTTGGGAGCAGAGAAATTCAAAAAATGATTTTTCTCCATATAATTAACGGCCACCCAAAAGGTTAGGTTAGGTTGGATTGTACTGGATTAGCTTAACTTATATTAGTTCGTTTAAGTCGTCTTTAGCTGAGCTAAACACCACAAGACCTACAAAATCGGATCCGAAATAATGTACTGAATATGCTGATTTCTCATCGACGGGAGTATTCAAAGAACATCCCCCAACTTATTTTTTTACTGTTAAAAATCAAAAGAAGCCCAGCAAAACTCTACTTATAACCACCTTATACTGAAAATCGTGGCAGAATCCCTGTCTGTAACAACAT
Source organism: Lepisma saccharinum (assembly GCA_022664845.1). Lineage (NCBI taxonomy): Eukaryota > Metazoa > Arthropoda > Insecta > Zygentoma > Lepismatidae > Lepisma > Lepisma saccharinum. The sequence continues at coordinate 10,750 of JAGDQP010011576.1, forward strand.
AATTATCTCTTATTGGATCACATAATCACGTATCTGACGAATTTTGTTAACTTTTCAAAAGTTTCATTCAGTTATTTCTTATCACTTGATTTTGCGATACTTGAAAATTAAGTATAGGAAAGTGTGTTGTAATTTATGAAATTCACATGATGAAGGGCTGTAACATAGCTGTAACTCAATTTTCACAGAAATGAGATACGTCTTTAAGTCAGCCTACTGAAAATATTGAGATTCTTAATACGGTACATAAATTATCCTAATTTTATAAACTTACAGTAAAGCAACTATTTTGGAATCGGATTATTATTCGAGCAAACACAATAGCAGCAGCTTTTTTATCTGAATTAGCAATTAAGACTTCCGTGAGAAGCACTAATTCATTTGCTTTTTTAGATTAAAGAGTTTAGTTTTGTAAATGCACAGTAATTAATTTTGATTGACCCTATTAGTTGTCAATAAATGCTTAATAAGTAGGTATATTATTTTTAGAAACAAAGCAACGTTCAATCAACTCTCTGAGTGCTCGTGACATCTATTGAAAAAAAAACTAATACGAGAGACTAGAAGTTCTAACTGGATACGCTTGTCCATTTTATATTTCCATTTGCTAATTGGATAATATAATATTTTTGAAAGTATCTCTGGCTTTTACTTATTTTCATTAACTGTTTACCCTACATATTGTTTAAGAGATATAGTTATTGCCTGGTGCCCAAGCATAATTTATCCTCCTAAAAGATTATTTTCAACACCTCTCCGTGAAATCAGGTTTGCGACTATTCTGTTCAATTGTAATTGTAGACCCTGCAAGCCAAGTGATATAAATGACATTGAAATAGAAAAAAAAGCAAATCCTTAATCTTTTATACATATAATTCGAATATACATATTTCGTGCTAAGATTTTTTTATTTTATTGTGTCTTTGAACAAACTATGAATATTGTAGGTAACATATTTCGGGTTATATATGAAACATTGTATCGAATTGTTTTTTCTATTGCAATGCCACTTATCGTATTTTGATTTCTAGGATCGTCAATTAGTCTTGAGAGCCTTTGTGTCCTGTTACTTGTTTCGTGTAGTCTATTGGTCTACTTCACGTTCTGTTTACGTATGTATATGCTACAAATGAATTGCTTTTCTTCACTCCTTGGTTCCACAATTCGTCGGCCCAATCATAAAGTGTCATATCTCACAATTTGGCAGTTTTAAGTTAGGACCGTCAGAATATGGCATTTTGTGTATATTTTCTTATCTCAAATCGACGTATCTCAATGATAAGCCGTTCAAAAGTTATTAACAAAAATTGGTTAAAAGAACATTAATAAGTATATGGAGGTACTTTTCTTTAAATTGCTCTCCTGAAAAGTTTGAAAAAAATAGATACGACACTTTTTGATGGGGCCGACTAATATTGGGTCCACCCCAGGTACGTTATGTCCAAAGGCCAAAAAAATGAAAACTACATTACCTGGATAATCAAACTAGTCGCCGTCTGCACCCACACACTGTTGCCATCGTTCATCCAACCATTTGATTACGTGGCGAAAACAGTCTGGATTCTGCGATGCGAAGAAATCCTTAAATACATGTCATCAGGGAGGGTCTTCCCGGCCAAGAAGTGATCCGAGATGACGGAAGAGATGGTAGTCAGTGGGAGAGAGATCGGGGGAATACGGGGGATGAGGAATGGTTTCATATTGCAATTCATGGAGAACCTGCACCGTTCTTTGCTCGACGTGTGGGCAGGCATTTGCATGTAACTTGAGGACTCCATGATTGTTGGCTATTGCTGGATGCTTGCGGGCAAATTTGCGGTGCATTTCGTGGAGTTGAGCAGTGTAACGATCTGCAGTGGTGGTTTCACCTCGCCAGAGGAAGACATGATAGATCACTCCTATCATAGACCACCATACCAGCAACAACACCTTTCGTGGGTGATGAGGTGGTTTAGGACACCGTCCTGAACGTTGATCACGACCCAATCATTGTCCTGAGCGTTTACGATTGTTATAGCAGATCCATTTTTCATCTGAAGTGACATTCCGATGCAGAAAGTCTTCCTGCTTATTCCTCACACTCACAGAACTGCACACCTCCAGGCGGCGATTCCTGTCTTTCAACTCATGTGGCACCCATGAGTCCAAATTTTCACCTTACTGATCGCACGAAGCCGCCGAATGGCAGTGGTATGGTGTATGCCTAGCTCCTCAGTAATGGCCTGAATACCTTACGGGGGTCCGTGTTCACGGTGTTCCTTCGTAGCTCATCGGAACATGATGTTCGTAAGTGCCCACGGGGCTCACTTTGCAATGTTGTGTCACTGGAACGAAATTTGAAAAACCAATGAGGAATGGTGACTTGTAGTCGGCCGTTTTAGTCATTACCACACGGATGTTTCGATGTTTGGTCCAGGTACACAGTCCTCCATGATGACCAACAAATCACCAGTAATATATTTCCTGGGTACGAGTGACAATGCGGCATACATCCGAACGTGGCGCTGTATATTTTTATGGTGGAGATAGTGATCCATTAGGCTTAGTCTCTGCACTGTCCGCCAAATGCTCTGGTTGAAGTCAGTTGCAACCAGAAATGTAAATGGGTTTCTTTAGTTTATTGGTTAGTAAAGCTAGACTATGACTGGAAGAGCAAACATAATGAGCTCTTGGATATATAAAATAATGTCTAATATCGATGCTTCCATAATGAAAATCGAAAGTCCGTAACACCGCACTCTGTCAGAAGTTACTATTCTCTTCTATTAATACGAAACGCGTAAAGACCATCACTAAAATTATCTATAGAATTAAACGCTCTCGTTACTACTAAATGAACGAATAAATACGTCTTTTATTTACATTACAACAAATACACAAAATATAAATTTCGCATAAGACAATGGGGCGTGAAACTTTGATTTTTGTTTTAAAAATATACATTTCATTTTCAAAATTAAGGGGCAGAAAATGCCTCTTTGCCCTCCCTTATGAGCACTCATGATAATGTCAGCTTTCGTAATTCTTACGTAGAAAAGGGGCATTATCGTAACATTTTGGAGGTCTGGCAAATCTAGGATGTTCACGTCAGACGAGTGAGAATGAGAACACTGATGACGTAAGATAAAATCTGCGATAAGTTTTAATTCATTACCAGGCTTTACAGCTACTCGGATATTGTATTATTCTAATGTTCTTCTTCTTTTATGTATTGCTTTCAGTATATTTTGAATCGAAACTTTCCTGTTTTCTCTTTGGTTTTTGTTCCTATGATAATTTTCTTTTTTTCAGTGTTCTCTTATCCTTTGATAGTTATATTATCTTTGCATATACCCATTTTGTACTGTTGGATTTTAAAACTCTTTTTTCTAGATTTCTCTTTGTAGTATAATTTTGTGGAGGATTCTATTTTTATAATTTAAAGCAAGGGACCGACAAGTATCCGATTTGTAAGATCACAAAATTTACTGAGTCAAAAGTGGTTTGAATTTACTGTCTTCATGCCAATATGGAGTTTAGATTACATAGGAGAAAAAAGACGATGTTGACTCTGTTTTTTTTCCTATCATCTATTTTGTCCATAGAATATTTTAGACAAATAATAGGATGACTCAGAAACATAATTAGTATGGTTGTGTCAAAAAGTAACCAGGTGGAAGCACAATATATCATACATAATACTTTTCATAATTCAATATCTCACCACGGTAAACTAATATTACATAGACGCCTAAGGTTACAGATAGGCGATACAACATATTGGGACACAATTCTAATTATCGGTACAAGGATCCTCCGAAGAAAATATGCATCAGGACGCTAAACAAAATACTAGAAATCATGGAGGATTTTTTTATTTGTTTGTTTGTTTTCTAAGGAAATCTCTGGAACTTTCTGAAAGTTTAATACACTAAATCTGAAAGCTTCAGACCAAAAGACGATCTGATGTTTTCTGTGTAGTGTCTATTCACATTAACATACACAAAAGCGTCGGGGAGTATATATTTTTTCCATTTATAATAAATACATAATAAATATGTAGGATACGTACAAAATTCTGGTCATGTTTGTAGAACAGAGAAAATTTACGATTAAGATATTAATTAGGTTTTATTTCTAAAGTTTTAAGAATTGATGAAATGAATTTGTTCTTATTCTCAAGTCTCAACAGTAATCACTAATCAGTTCATATAATTTTCTACTTAAACAATGGACATTTACAACAATCAATTTTTTGCTTTTATGAAGTTGTTGCCTAGAAAATAATTATACAGAGAAAAGTAAACTAACGCTCCTTTAAAAAATTATAGAAGTTTACAAAACATTCAGCAAAGGCGTGAGTACCGTGTTGACTTCATGGAACTGATTACTTTATGTTGTATTATGGGAATGTTTCTTACATCTGTGAGTTGTTTTCGTAAGTATACATATATGCAGTGACTTCAACAATGTTTTTAATGTTTATGGTTTGGTGAAGTCTTTATTTCGGACATTTCGGATTCTATTTTGAATTGCGGTGTTTTTTTACATATTTTTGCGTTATTGCTTTAATGTGTTATTTCAGATAGACCTACACGTGCCGTTATACATAGAGGAAAATTATTTGTAAGTTGAAAATTGAAATTCAGGCTACTATTACTGTCATAATTTTGTGTATATTTTACATTTATTATTCCTGTTTGTCTACTTCGACATGTCCTGTTTCAAAACCATAATTATAGATTTTTTAAACATGAAACGACTTCAAAATTATAAAATTTGAAATTGTTCATTTTCCATTGAAATTGATCTATAACATACTCTAACGACCAGACCCGAAATAGTTTTTCGTACAGAAAATTCATAGATTACATATGTGATGAATTATTGATTAAATATACAGATGAATAAAATCGTCAATTATGAATAAATAGAATATTGGTTAAATGAATACATGAAAAGCATCCATCACGCTTCTAATTTTGGTTTATCACTCTGAAAATATCCCCTTCATACATGGGACACATGAATTAGTCTCACATATATGGATGAAATAATGATGGAATATGATTGATGAATTGATTATTATCTTCAGTACAAAATATTTGATATAAATGTTTTTAATCCTATTGATGTTCTTTGCATACTCCACCTGACAAGAAATCACCGTGTTCAATAAATTATTTCGAATCTGATTTCAAAGTAGTAGATGTGTTGAAGATGACTTACAACTAATATAAGTTAAACTAATCCAATCCAACTTAACCTACCCTTCTCTATTTTTGAATGATCCGAAGGAGTATCCAAAGTGCAGTCAAACCGGATAACATGTTGTTTTTTTTAAAGAAAAACGAAGAGGAGTAAATAAAATATCAACTGACCCCTCCCTTCGTACGCCGCTGTTTCTTTGACATTTAAGCTCTTATCTGCCATTCGCTTAGAAACAAACTTTGCTCAAATTCAAGTATTGTGTACACCTTTAGTTGTAATTAAACCTACAGGACTTACGTCATACGTCGGCCTGAGAAAAAGACGGCTAAAGGCCGTACATGAATTCAATTCATTATTAAGTTGAGATATTACGCCAATTAAGACGGTGTCGAACAACATTTGGATACTACTAGCTTCAAACTATGGATATTTCTAAATATAATTCAAACAAACATTTTCTATGTGTCGGTCTATCGGATTCACAGTTCGATTTATAAACACCATTTCAATTACCCTGTATTTATGGGCCATAGAGACAGCTATGGCATAAAGATGTCAAAAGTCGGAGCGTCGAGCATTCTCTCCAGAGCAGGAAGCTGAAAGATAGCGACCAGATACCATACCGGCATTCGCCTAATGAAACAGAGGTAAATCCTAATGAATAGCTTGATTCCGCCAGACCCTCCCCCTGTGGGGGTGATACCCCCCCCCCCAAATTCTCGACAACATAGCCCCAACTTTAAAATTTTTGTGGTGAAAAATCTATAGAAACCGTGCAAAATTTCACTTGTACCCTCCCAATTTTGACTTTACACCTCCCCAAACTGAAAGTCCTGGCCGAAACCCTGCTTCTCAGTGCCGTTTCGAAGTCCAAGATTGTAATAATAGACAACGGATGTTGCATATTATCATTATTATTTATAGATTTTAATAATAGTAAAAAAGGGTAGACAAATTACGCAAGCTGCAAAGAAAAGTATGAAAGATAACGTAGTTGTCTGAAAACATAATTTGTCTTCATGACTGATATCTTTCATCATTATTATACGGCAACTCTGTCAGGCATAAGGTACCCTAACACTAGGACTGCCATGACCTTGAGCGAGTATACCGCATTTTTCTCTGCTTCCCGTTTGTACTGAGCCTGACCGAAACTCTACCCAAGTTCTAACGAATCTTCTTTCTTATCATTCTATATATTTTAAATATTCAGGAAAAAGTGCACTTACCAGGCACCCTTCCTCACAAAAACTTTTTGTTCAAAAATATTGTGGAATGTATCATAACCTACATATTGCTCCTGTCAAAAGAGATAGACGAAGCTTTTTTGTAACAGAAGCCAATGTGATTTCTTTTGATAAAAGTATTGTGTAGCGTAATTAAAAGAAATATTTGGTCAATAATTTAGTAGAATTTATTGTGTTGATTTCGTTGAGACTGAAACGTTCTTATCGTAAAATACAATACTTCATTTTAGGTTTAAGACTTGTTTCTACTGCCATCTCTCGGTATGTTTTCAGCACAGTTTTTGTGCACATTTATTTCTTATAGCTTCTAATAAAAATTTAAGATATTTTAAGAAGTAGATTTATTGGATATGCCTCATTATACTGCGTGGCTAGTGTTCAGTTAATAACGAGAAATTGTCTACACTAATTTTGGTCTTATATGAATCGCATTCTTTAATTTCATATTGCGTGTTCCACGGGAGCCTAAATACTATCTCGAGTACATTTTTCCACCTTTATCACTTATAAATCGTACCTTTAATTGCATTCTCAGGCGTCCTTCTAAATAATTGTATTAAAAATATCTCGTCTTCTATTAGAAACATTTACATCTCGTAAGATCTTCCGGATTCTTTAACAAGCAGGTGTTTGTTTTTTCAATTGATGAAAAAATGTTATTTTCTTGTTGCATGACAGCAATTGCTTTTTGTTCGAGAGTTTACATGCAAGTAGACCAACGAAACCAGCGTGAGTAAAGGGGAAGAGGGTTCGTCGCCGGTCTATTAGAAACCCCCTAACTGTGACCGCTGTGTGGAGGTCCCGGCGGCGAGGGTTCAAAACCTGTCAGTCTTTTTTTTATTATTTTCACCATCTGGTTGAACCCGGAAAAAACCCTACCAGATGTTCGACTCTTTTCAATGTTTCAAAAGGTGACCGTAACTTCGCGCCCTTGTATTGAAAAGAAGAACAAATTTCAACTGAATAATTGACAAGACATTCTATTGGAAAATGAAAGTAATTGTGATCAGTTCTATTTTGGTGGTTTATTATCACCCCAAACAGCTATAAGTAATGGTGTATGAGCGATGATCGCTTCAATGACGCCATCTGACGAGCTAATAATGAAGTAAACAGCACGTGTCATAGCTGAGTCGTCTAGGGCACTTAATTGTGCAGCAGTTATCGTTCTATTCCTCACGGTGAAAAAATATGATATTACTTATGGGATGAGCTGATAGACCGAGCAATAAACGCAGAAAATACTAAATAAGGAGGCAAAATCACGGACGGAATAAAAACAGGAGAATCTAGCCTGACTTTAACTAACCCACCTTCGCTCGCTACCGCCTCTTGGTATCTGTGCGTGACATTCACGTGGCTTTATATTGCATACTGTATTAAGTTGGTTTACCACATTTATGTAAAATTAAAAGTATTCAATTCCGTTGTTTCCTAAAATGTACTGGGAGTTGCCGTGGCTCAGGCGGTAGCACGTCTGACTGCGAATCGGGCTCAAAACTCGGTCAGAACGGTGGAGACTTTTCTCGCAGTGTTCGCTTGCCTGACGTTGTGAGTGTACCCGTACCTTTACCCAAAACGAATTCCCTTTGCTTCACAAATTGAAACTGGTAATCTAACTTAATTTGACCGAACCAACAATATACAACAAACTGCTTACATATATGAAAAGATAAGAAAGTATCTGTCCAGTTACTAATGCTAACAGGTTCAACATTGGCATTACAATATGCATCAGTATTCAGGGTCGCAAAACGCACGGTCACCTGTATTTCGTTCCGCAAAATGTACAGGTCAAAAAGTGCACGATCGCAAAACGCACGCCACCAGAAAAGGTAAGGAAACGCTTGCATCTAGTGGGAACGACTTATTTAACCCTTAGTAGGTAATATCCGTCTCCCAGACGGATGCACGATATTTTTTTCTTCAGAGTTGGCAAGCATGTTCACGGTATGATCTGATATTTTACCTATGCTTCAGTTGTGAGTTGACTGTGCTGTTTTGTGCAGGTGGTAGCGTGTCTGGCTCATTGTTGCGAACTTCAAAGTGTATAAAGTTATTCCACGCCCTCTCGCAAGCGGATACTACTGTAAAGGAAATATTTTTTGTCCGTTTAATGGACGCATATTACTTTATGTTGACAACTATTAATATTTACGTGTTTCGTTTCGAAGATCTCATTTTTTTAAGATGTCAAGTAGCAAAGGTATGTCAAAATGGATTAGGACTATACTAGAAATGGCTCTCGAACACTACCTTCGAGGAAAGTGATGATGATTACGAATCTGATGATTCGTATGTTCCTGAACAAGGTAATTTATCCGATGCAGATCATGACAGCAATCCCGTAATAGATTTCAATGATACCAACAAGATATGTGGTGAAGAAGGATACAGCAATGAACAGAATAGCATAAACGAAAATACAACAGAAACTGATAGATTGTTTATTGCAAATAATAGTTGTATCAGATGGAGTTCCAGGGAACCAAATTTGGGCACTAAAACACCTAAGGTAATCGTTATAAAAAATAAATTGTCATCATGGTTAGGACCAGCGAATCAGACAATTCTCCAAATCCAGAGGACATCTGGCGTTTATCCTTTACTGATGACATTTTGAATGAAACTGTAGACCGCACTAATGTAAAACTGGAAGTGATGAGAAGTAAGTTACATAATTTGTCTTCAAGTTATAAGAATACTGACAAGACTGAAACTGAAGTGTGTATTGTTTTGATGATTTTGTGTTCCGTTTTCAAGTCGTGACGTGAGAGCGTGGCATCGCTTTATTTCAACTGACTATTGGGCCGAATGCATGTGTTGATGAAACACTAATTCCATTTAGAGGCCGATGTGCATTCCGTGTATATATGCCAAAGAAACCTGCCAAGTATTGCATAAAATAATGTGTCTAACTGATACGCATTCATCATATTTATTCAATGCTTATATTTATGTTGGAAAATACAGTGATGGGGCAACATTATCAGAGAAACAAAAGCAATTGACAAAGCCCACTCAATCTGTGATTCACCTTGCCAAATGCATATACGGCACCAACAGAAATATCACAACAGACAATTGGTTCTCGTCTGTGCAATTAGCTGAAGAATTACTGAAAAACAAATTAACAAATGTTGGAACTCTCAAAGCTAGCAAGAGAGAAATTCCGCAAGAGTTCTGCCCAATAGACAAAAAGAAGTGAGTTCAACCATGTATGGATTTATCAAGGACATTACAATTTTGTCTTATGTTTCAAAAAAGTAAAATCAGTCATAATACTCACATCATTTCACCATTTAAGTTCACGATGGAAAGACAAAGAAGTCAGAAATAATTAGTTTCTATTATACCACCAAGGGTATATGCTCTTGACATGAAGTGCAGCAACTACTAAGCTAATCGACGTACCAGACGATGGCCACTAGCATTATTTTATTTCCTAATCTCAGTCAGGGTGATGTATCTTCATAAAGGCAACATGAAAAGATTTGACTTCATGAAAAGGATAGGAATGAATCTGTTGCGAAAACATTTGTAGAGAAGGCTGTCAGTACCTAATCTTCCAAATAACCTGAGGAAAATCATTTCAGAAATACTAGGAGATGGACAAAGGAGTCCAAACTTGGTAGTACAAAGAAAAGAAAGAAGTGAAAAGCTAGAAAAGTGTAAGAATTGTTGATATTGTCTCTACACTTTAAATAGAATGATATCATACAGGTGTGTAAAGTGCGAAACTCCTTGCTGCTTGCAGTGCTATAAAAAACTTTGCAAAGTTTGTGTTGAGAGTGTAGCTTCTTATGGTTTCATAAGATAGGTTTCAAGGGTCTTAGGACCACTACTAAGACTAAGAGATAGAGAGATTGAGACCGGTGTGCTAGAAAAAATCGGCAAGAGTAACAAAAAACATAGTGGGAGAAAGATTTTTTTTTAGATGAATGAAAAAAGTATCAAAGTTCAATAACGTTAGATCACTTTTCATTCTTAAAATATTTGTCGTTAGATAAACAAAAGAGAAACAATGATGTGTAAGCAGAATATAAACATCGTAAATGTATGTAAACTATGTAAGTCTGAATAATTATTCGATGAGTAATTATTATGTCAATTTTATCAACGAAAATGATCAATTGAGGTCAGTAAAAGCAAAGTGATGTAAGTCAGTTTTCAATAAGATATCTTGTTTAGAAATGGATTTTAGGCAACAAAATATATAAACTGGATGGTGAAGCACGTTGTATTTCACTCATGAGTACTCCCACGAGTGAATTACGACGTGTTTCACCATTCAGTTTATGCATTTTGTTGTGTAGAATCAATTTTCTGGGTGTAACTAAACCTTATTGAAAACTGACTTACACCATTTTGGCTTCAAGCGCCTCAATTGTGCGTGTCCGTCTCTCAGGCGGATGTTACTGTTATAGCTTACTTTTTTGATGTTACCAACTGAGGATTAAATAGTCAATAATAAAAAGGTACGGGAACGCTAATTCGGAAATTGAAAATATAAGGGATCGATGTTTTCCCCGTACCCCTAACTTGGAACTCTAATCTGTTCGCTCTTCAGAATTTGCACCTAACGTTTTACATTGTCGTGAAGTATCCATTTCCTCATAGAAAAGAGAAGAAATTAAAAGATACTCGCGAATCTCGCAATAGTAAACAGAAACATCTGCTACGAAATACTTCTCGCAAATATGAAATTTTGTCTAAAGTTTGCTGCAAGTTCCTAGTTATTATTAGTTTGTAAATACTTTTTTTTTATGAGTGGATGTTCTGACCGTTTTGGCAAGTGAGCATTCTGAGTGGGGCCCATTTCGTTTTCAACATATCAAGATTTATTTATTAATTAAATATTGCCATCCTTTGACGACAAAAGGGAGAAATAGTGTATAGGCCTACATTGTGATTACTAATTTATTCTCCAGAGTGAAGCTAAGAAGCTTTGAACTCTGGAGTGGTTTTTGTTTTTATAACTTTCGAAAAAGAAAAGGTATAGGATTTGCTTTCCATATTTTATCGATAATAAATTTGTATTTTCTTAACTTGGTAAAGTTGTCAAAAATTATTTTAAGGAAAAAAGGTCGATGCAAGTACCAAACACTGAAAATGAATTTTCCATCTGAAAATGTTATTACGCTTCATATTGCCAAATCAGTTACTTTCTATTGGAACGTTTTTAATATATGAAAATTTACTTTTGTAACCTAGCAAGTCATTGCATTCAAACAAGAAGTGGGAGTTCCGATTCTATTATACAGTATTAACAATTTTGCAGGCTCTGAGGTGGTCCGTTGTTAGCATCTTAAACACACTAACATTCACTTTTATAAAATAGGTTGGAAACACTGACAACTGAAATGCTAAGGGACGGAAAGTCTTCAGTTTTTTTTCTTTTGTCAAACAATGTTTATGCCAAGTTTAGTGCGGATATGTGGAACACTAAGCAAGTAAATTGTTTTTTTTTTTAGAAAATTTTTTGGCAACACTAAGATAATTCCACAGCTATTCCGCAGCCCGCAGCTAATCTAGGCAATACCTTCCCAATGACACCCCAACCACCTCTCTACACCTTGTAATTTCCGAGATTTTTGGTACACCTACAGACAGAATGAACGAGATTATAAGGTCCCTCTTTTACCTACGCCATCAAGGCGCCTAAAACAAAAGATAAGACCTTTCTTAATGATAATTTTAAGATTTATCCTAAATATCTGAAATAGTTTTCATAAAATGTGCCCTTATTTAAAAAGAAAACATTAAAAAAATTCTGGGTGACTTTGAAGGGGGATAGGATGGGAATACAGGTTGTGTCAAGCTTTTTTAACTAGGTGATGCTGGATAGTCAGTGCAAACTTTCATGCTGGTTTTCAACTATCCTCCACAAATTTTATACTAACAAAATGCACTACTAGATCTGAGACAATTGAAAGATTATACAAGGTAACCAAAAATGTTTTGCCGTTCTAGAGCAGTGATAAACAAAGAGCAATACAGTGGACGGTACGTATCTGTAGGTTTTGAAGTAAGCTCCATCAGCATCCAACACCTTTTGCCAACGTTCCTGCAGCTGCACAATATCTTAGTGGTCGCCGATCTTCGAGGTAAAGAAGTCCGTGAGCGTGTTCCGCAGGTCTCCCTAATTGGTGGAGGATCTCCTACGGAGGTAGTTGCCGAGGAAATGAAACAAATGATAATCTGTTGGTGCAAGGTCCGGTGAATATTGTGCATGGCACAGTGTCTCCCAGTCAAGTTGCTGAAGGGTCTCCCTTGTCCTCTTTGCCACGTGTGGCTTGGCATTGTGGTTGAGGAACAGTACACCCTTGCGATTCACCAATGCCGGCTCCTTCTGCCGCAATGCACGGTGTACCCTTTGCAACTGCTGTGAGTAGAGGTCAGCAGTAATGGTCTGACCAGGTGGAAGGAGCTCGTAATGCACCACTTGGCGACAAGTACACCATACAGACAGCATGGGTGCAGAGGTGGTCTTAAGGTGTGATGAACAGAGTCACGTGGCGACAACCAATGTCTGGTATGCTTGGGAGTGTCATAGAGGACCCACTTTTCGTCACCAGTGAGCAAGGAATCAAATATGGGTGTGTTCAGGTGCCGTGTGAACAAGGACGAACAGGCTGTGACTCGTTGTTCCTTGTTGGCTGCCGATAATGTGTGGGATACCCGCTTGGTTAATCTGTATGATTTCCCTATCCCATGCACGTGCAGTCTGACTGTTTTAGCTTAAACATGGAACCTTTCTGCAAGTCCATCACACGTTAGACCACTGACCTCTTCGATGGCTGCTTTCAGGGTCTCGTCATCCAACACATGTGGTGGTCGTCCACTGCGAGGTTCATCAGCAAGGCTCACATCTCCCGAACGGAATTTTTGCAACCAATGCCTGGCGGTGCGTTCGTTCACGGCATTCTTCCCAACTGGCTGGCATATGCGGCGACTTGATGCGGCAGCTGACAGGCCCACTTTAAAGTCATACAACAAACACACGCGAACAAGCTGCTTCGATACATCATTTCTCTTTTACACTGAACGGGCTATGACTGCTGTGTGTGAGCACCGTGCCTGTATTACTGAAGATCGATGGTCAGACTAACTCCCGATCGCTTGGCAGGCAAGTGCGTGATTTAATGTCTCCTGATTTTTAATCGAATCGTCTATCTGAAGGTTTCGGAAGCTTTTTATACTCCCAACTCTATTAGATTCAGTGAACGTTAAATTTCACACACGCTTTTCTCGAAGTTGATCTACAGAAAACATAAACAAAACAAAGGGAAATATATAAGTACAATAATTCCTCAATTCTCAAAGGTCACTCACTTTTATAAGAAAGGTCAGGTTTCATGATACACTTCTAGGAATCTTTAATTTAACATGTTTAGTACGGAAATAAATATTTAAATAAAATATTTCAACTGTATTCAAAATATTACCTAATAAAGTTCCTCAAAGAATTAAATAGAAAGCACTTTAAAATACAAGCATTGGTAACCAATTATTTGATGTTCTATATAGGAATGTCAACGTCCATCTATTGGCCATATGATAATTGCAATTAGCCTATACAGGAGCTAAAGAGTGCTCAAAAGTTCAAATCAAAATTCGATATACTTTGGTAACCTTTATTTTGAATGGGCCGTTCTAGTAATTATTGACTTCGGCCCGCCGCATTCTAGTTAAAATCCACAATCATAAACATCCGTTCACCACCTACCCAGTCTCCACCATGGAACCAACTCATTTTCTTAGAGCTGGGGGAAGACCGGATGTACTGGATATAGCATTAGTAAAAGGAATTACCATCACAGAAGGACCACAAGCAATCCTAGCACTGGAATCTGACCATATTCCAGTTTGTCTCAACATACACTATCTGCACACACCGGACACCCGAACTTTACCACCAATTTATCAAACAGACTGGATTAAATATCAACAATATCTGGCTAGAACCACACATCCAAACCTACCACTGCACAATCCTACAGATATTGAAAATACTGTTAATCTCATCACCTCAAATTTAAAATCTGCCTACAGACTACATACAACAAAAGTCTCACCTGCAGTTAGACCGGATACAAGCGGCACTTCAGAAGACCTACGCACTCATGCACTCATTTCCATTAAACGATGGGTCAGGAAAAGATGGCAACAAACCAGACTCCCAATCTTCAAAACGCTCTGGAACCAACTCAAACGCAGAGTCAAAAAAACGACTACGAAGATTGATCTCACACCACTGGTCCTTGAAAATACAGCAATTAAAGCATCCAACATATGAATTTTGGTCCATTACCAAAGCACTCACAAGAAAGAACCCAGCGCATTCAAATCGACCTTTACATGGTCTAAGAGGACTTGTCTACAATCCTCAAGCCAAATCGGAAGTTTTCGCAACTCAACTACAAACACAATTCAGTCTAAACCCGGAGCCTTACGATGAGGATACCATCCGTGAAGTAAATCATCATTTACAAACCACGCAGTATGATAATCCTTTTCTACCTGAAACGCTGTTTACTCCCAAAGAACTGGAACGCGTTATCAAAAAAGTCAGAGGAAGAAGTGCTGCTGGACCTGACGATATACCTGCTACAGCACTCAAACACATACCCAGAAAAATGTTAGTTTTATTAACCAGACTGTTTAATGCCATCATCATCCATAGTCATTATCCCAAACAATGGAAACTTGCAAAAGTCATTATGATTCCGAAACCTGGCAAGGATCATCTATTTCCGCAAAATCATCGCCCAATCAGTCTACTTTCGGTAATTAGCAAACTTTTTGAACGTCTTCTTAAAAACAGACTTTTTCAGCACATTCTGGATCAAAATTTGTTTCCAAATCATCAATTTGGTTTTCGGCCAAACTTTAATACAGAGGCTCAACTGGTACGCACTGTTGAAGAAATTACCTTACAATATAACAGGAAAGGACACACTTTTGGCATCTTTTTGGATACGGCCAAAGCTTTTGATAAGGTCTGGCATAAGGGTCTACTCTATAAACTGGACATCCTTGGATTTCATCACCAATATATCAGACTCATACGCTCCTATTTACAAAACCGTTCATTTTATGTTTCACATCTACATTCTAATTCTACTGCATATCCTATCTCCTCTGGTGTTCCACACGGCTCTGTTCTTGCTCCAGTCTTGTTCAACTTATATACAGCTGATATACCAACTCATCCACACACGCTACTAGCTACATTTGCTGACGACACAGCCATATTTGCATCATCACATCAAATTCGATTTGCTTTAATGTATGCACAACAACATCTAAACTTAATTGAAGACTGGACTACAAAATGGCGTCTAAAATTAAATGCTGAAAAAACTACTGTGGTACACTTCACAAAACGAAGAACATTACCTCCGCACAAATTATCACTCTTTGGAACACAGCTCCAGTACAGTCCAAGTGCCACCTATCTTGGTGTTGAATTAGACAGGAGACTTCTCTTTAAACAACACATCACTAACATCGCAGCTAAATCCACGCAACGCACCGGATATTTATATCCACTACTAAACAATAGCAATGGACTCTCCTTGAAAGCGAGGTTGCATGTTTATCTAATGATGATCAGATCCCAACTCATATACGCAGCACCACCCTGGAACCATGCAGCAAAATCGCATCATTTACTACTCCAACGTGTACAAAACAAAGCTGCCAGATTCATCACCGGACATTCTCGTGACACAAGCATAGCACAGCTTCACGATGACCTGGAACTGCCCATGCTCAAAGATGTTTTGGACACTCACTGCAGATTATTCTGGCATAGAATGTCACAATCCACATATCAAGTTCTCCATAACCTCGGAACGACCATACCACCTAGATTCACTCACCGAATGCCCCATCCCATTTAAACCTTACTCATTTCATATATTTTTCATTTTCTTGTTGGAACTTTTACCATCTAGCCTGACTGCTTAATTTATTCCATCTTTCCTCGCTACGTAAACAACACCTTGTAAGCATCTCAAAGTAATTATAAATTCAGATATATTGCGAAAGCGACAGTTGCTTTTCGCAAAATTTCATATACCTCCTTTACAACAACGTCATAAACCTCATATAGAAGGCATGGGCTCAAAAAGCCCGAAACTTCAAAATGAAACCGTCATGATATCCCTCCCTCCCTCCCTCCCTCCCCTCCCTGGGATTCGAACCCGGGATCATCGAGTCGCTGGCTTGGCGCCCTAACTCAAACTGCTACCAGGTCGGCAAACAAAATTCGAATACGAGACGAATATTAAATTGAGAATTTACAAATTCAATATTGGTATTGTGACCTTGTTGCTGATATGAAATAAATATAATGTCCCATTGTAATAGAAAAGAAATGAGTGATCTTGCTAGACCAACTTGTGAGGGGGTCATCGCCCCAAATTCTCGAGTGCACCCCCTTCCCTACTTTAAAATTTTACGGTGAAAGTCGATAGAACCCCTACAAAAACTTCACTTACACCTCCCAATTTTTATTTTACATCCCCTAAACTGAAAATCCTGGCGAAATCCCTGAAAGAAATGCAAATTTATACAGAATAGAGAAAAAAGTTTCTTTGGATACTACATTGTTATTATCTTCCTTTGCTATTTCTTCCTCGGAAATTACGAACGTATGTCAGATGGCCAATTAAATGCATGTCTATAAATTCGTTTTCATTCGTGTATTTAGAATTTCTTTCCGTACTTTCTCTTACAATGTAACTTCCACACAGGGTATAAAAGAGCTCTGAAAGATTCTCAAGTCATTAGTTTGTTCAGAGAACTTACCACAATTACATCAATAATGACCTTCCACTCTCAGGTAAGTTGACTGCAATGTTATTTTATCCATAATATCAGGGTAGCCAGTAAACAGTGTTAAATCAGTTTAAAAACTAAAGTTCTTGCTAATTTAAAACCCAGAGCTGCTACTTAATGCGTTTTTCGTCAAGGATAGAATAAAAACTTATTATTTAGTCGCCTTCTAACCAGATAAATATCATAATCTTTTAATGCTGATTAGGATTTAAATCCAGGTTCACTGCACCATGTACTTAATCTTATTTGTTTCGCTACCGGAAGCCATTCTATAATACTTTTCAATTATATAAATATAATCTGTTTTGGAGTAGGAAAATATTTTTTTTCGACAAAAGTGCATAGTAAATGTGATTTTTCGAATTGTGTATTGCAAGATGGCGTATAGTTCTCACAAATAGTTCTATAACTTAAATTTAATAGCTATAGTCGTTTCAATAAAGTAGCAACTCGTAAGATTAGTTTTGGGCCAGGAGTATACGCTTTGATGACAACTTGAGTTAAAATCGGTAATTAGATATTCAATGCATTAATTTAACTTGGCACTAAGATAAGTGTGATTTATTCCTGACTGGAATCAGAAATTTACAGTTCGATGTATTACTTACACGGATGAAGATTCTAGTTCTATTGAAATTAACAGATAACGCACATAACACTCGTATATTAAAAAATATTTAAATTAAAGGCAGTGCAGTTATCATCAATTGTAAGTAACAATGATGCAACAGTTTTTCCTGCTGTTTAACTTGTTCATGACTATACCACCAGTATTCTGATTTCGAGAACATACTACGTATTCAGTATCACCCAATATGGTTCACTGAGTCCAATTCAGAACTTAATTCCTATTTTAAATTTCGAAAACTAAGATGGGATCAACCCAGATTGCTATCATATCAAGCAATCGTCCAATTTTTGTTTAGCTTCAAATCTTCGTATTCTGAAACGTTCTGTGTTATGCTCTAAAGTCGAAAGTTTTGAATTTCCAAATCTAAAATGGTTACACTTCAATTTCAAAACTCAATATGATACCACCCAAAAGGGAACTCACAGTGTTGTCGATATGTATCATTGGCGCTTGCTCCCGCACGCTGTCTGTCACTCTGAGAAATAGAAAATAAGAACAATAGAAATAAGTAAGCACATCGTGCGGTCTTTCATTTTGATTTTATAATACGTTACTTAAAACAGTCGTATGATGCGAAAGACACGAGATACGAGCTTATTCATCAAGGTGACCATTCGGTTGACTCATAGCTATACTTCGTGTTTAGTTAATTCGGGTTCCAAGCCTCGTCCAATTGCGCAAAATATTCATATTCGTATATAGCGTCTCTCTCCCTCCCCATTTGTCTAAAAGTTTCACAGGGACCGTTCAAACGTAACCTCAAACACTTTTCGAAGCCTTATAGTAGTTCCTGAGTTGAAATTTGTAGACGGAAAAGCGGATTAACAGACAGACAGAGCTAGGCTCTGTACTGAAGCCTAAAATTGGAGAAACGAAGTGCATAACGAGGGATCAAAATCCGCCTTGAGAAAAACAATACACTATCTACACTGCATAAAGATATTTTTGAACATCTTGTACATAAATCTCTTTCCGAGTTCTGAACAAGAGCTCAGCGACAAGTATACTACTTTTACAGTATAATAATCGGATGAACTACAAATGATAATTTAAAAACTACAAAAAAAAAAGGTATCTACAAATATATTTAAATATTCCAATGACTGTAATGTAAAATACCTGTGCCCGCAGGCCCACCCAGGCGGGATTTCTAGCTTTGCTGAGCAACTTTCGTCCTTATGACCAAGAAACATATTATTTGTGAATGATTACTTAGTTACCTTATAGAATCGGAACCCGACTTCCTAAAAGACTCCGAGCCCGACCCATTCAAACATCCAGTAATCTGGTGGGAAAACTAGAGTTAATTATTTCGATAATGACATTTATAATTAAGTGAAATGAAATGCACAGGAAGTGTACAAAAAGTGAATAAGAGCCTGTTTAAATTACAATTTATTCTAGATTGGAATAAACTTTCAATGCTTGCTAATAGATTTTGGTTATGGAAAATGAAATAAATCAAATATTTGGGCGTTTTATCATGTTTTCTTTAATATAATTTCTCAAGATTGAGGCTGCTTTCAGATGTATCAAACATGCTCGAGTATTGTGTGTAATTAACTTTGAACGTTTTCGAATTTCTTAATTTCTTTGATTTGTCCGCTGAGAGATTTTGATTTGAAGCCTAGAATTTATTAAGGTTTTTAAGTTGTTGTATTCTTATTTTTGTGGTTGAACTTCTTAAATTTATTGAATGGTTGCTTGCTGACGTACAGATGGCTGTCCGTTGACTGAAGAATGTTAAGTCTGCAGTGAAAGATTCCTTCTGAAGCTAGGCTTGAGAATGATTCATTGTCTTGCGGTATTCCTAATGTTAGAATAGAATTTAGTGATATTTTCTAAAAATTCTTTCAGTTTTTTTTTATTATTTATGAATTTTTTCTAAACGTGTAATGGTAGAGGTTTTTGCTTCTGTAAGAATTCCACATTCTGTATTAATTGGTGTATCAGAAGTGTCCGTTTGGATCAAATTAGTTGGTTCAGGAAAAGCAGGTTCAAATTTTGTTTTGTTATTTGCCCCATAGATTTCTCTACTTTGTGTCTCGTAAAGCCGATTGTTAATCCATTAGTTATCACTTTATCTGGTAACTGACTAATTCAGTTTTTTTTTTTGTGAATAATGTTATTAGAGGAAGTGTGACCTCCTGTCATTGCGAATTCTAATAATATTAGTAAGCTGTAGTTTCCTTGTCTCAATTAAATGTTGCTTCAGATCTTCGATTTTTAAATTTGGGTTGACACCTCACACGATGCATAAGTTGTTGTGGTGAACGTTCTTTGTGGTCCTTTTTGTCTTTCGTTGAATGTATCAATTTATAAGGCATGTCCGAAGTCTTTAGATTGGAAAGCTGTGAGAAAATCATCTTTGTTGGACTTATTTTGAAATATTAATTTGAGACCTGTTTGTTTTAAAGTTGTATATGCCGTCAGATTTAAATCGGGAAGGCTACGTCTTATTAGTTTGTGGAAAGTCAATGAGTCCTTCAATTCCTGTTTTATATTCTTTAAAATGGCAACATATTTTGAGTGTAGATTATCCATATTGGTAGTTTCTACAATTGATTCATTATCATCTTTCTGGTTACTATATTAATCCTGTACATCATTGTTTATGTTTGTATCGGAGAATCGGGGATCGGAGAATTTAGTAGAATAGATGGGAGTACGGACTTATGTGGCTTAGAGAACTGCTCACTTTGGGTAAGAAGCTGCAGGTGGGTTTAGGAGAGGTGTGACCTGTCTTCTGTTTTGAGGTTACAGTATTGTCTGGACTATTAACTTGACTTTTAGAGAGCTGAGGTTTAGGTGAAGGTGGCAGTTGAGGCTTACTTGAAGGGCTTCATCTTCTTTTCCTCCTTCTGTATTTTGTTTTTGTGATGACGCATCAAAGCTGTGAAGGGAATCACACTCTTCTTCCTCTCAGCTTCTACCTTTCTTCTTCCTTTGTTTTTTTTTTAAGTTTTGGAGAATTTTTCTTCAGAAAGTCTATATTTGGACAGTTTTAGTTGTTTTTATTCTTCTTTTCCTCTCTTGTGGATTTATTTCCTTCTTTTGTGGAAGCACTGCATTCACTGCTGCTTTTTCCTTTTCTGCTTCTGCCCATACTTAGGTAAGGTAATGGGAGTATGCTATAGGGAATAATGGATTTGTGAAAAAGGCGGGAACCGAGAACGGCTTTTAAAATGACCTTTATTGCTTTGAGAGCCTTTTCTAAGATAATTCTATATTATTAGCCTAGCTCTAACCCAGCCGATGTCTGAACTAGTTTTTTTTTTAGTTATTTGGTATTAGTTATATTGAGTACCAAGCTAAGAATACACGATTATCTCAATTTTTATACTCGTATACCGTGACGTGCTCAGCAATACACCCTTCTTCTAAGATCCAACGCTGCTCTGTGGTTACCTATATTCCAACGAGAGTACTTCATTTTTATTTCAAAACACCCAATGTAGAGAACATTCTACATATCGTTTTACGCATGCGTGTTGGCTGATTCTAGAATAACCTTCAATTTTGAATTCATTGTGCCGAAAACTAAAACGAGCAGTGATTGCTTTATGTATAGTAGAACACAATTAAAAATTTCAACATTGAATTTTACAAATACTGGAAAACATTATACTTACCAACGATTGTGAGTCTGTGCCATAAAACCAAATCATCTTCCACCACATTTCCTCTCTGTTATTGGTTAAAATCTTATTTAATGACAATTGAAATAAATACTAATAACCCGTTTATCGCGAATTGCGAACAAATAGTATGTATTTAAAAGTTAGAACTGTCTTTTATATACAGGTCTACTCAGTTGTCTAGTTAAAAGTTCCTTGCTTAGATACACTAAATGTAAATGAACAACTGAGTGAATATTAATACTTCTCAATCACTTAGGATTATGGATTTTAAACTATCAAAATTTTCATAATACGAACAAAATTTCTAATTTTAATCTTAGAAAATCAAATCAAATAATCTTTAGCTTATTTATGATGCAGCAAAGTCATGGAATTTTCGCACAAATGTTTTAGATAGATTTGCTGAAAGGTCGTATTTCAGTTTGTTAGGGGACTGTTATGAGGATGTATAGAAATCTGTTCGTAGTCTTGCTAAAATAATAATTTTCTCTTTATTTTTACAGATTGCATTCCTTGTTATAGCAGCCGTCATCTTGGCTGTTCAGGGCATTGGATATGGTAAGTCTTATCATTTCGTTTTCTGTTATGCAATTATAATTTATAGTTATTGCATTGTGCTAAAAATATTAAAAACGCATTTTAAAGACCATCATTTACTTTGCTTTAATGTTTAGTAAATTGTATCCTGTAAGTCTGAGGAAGTAGTTTTGATTCCTAACAGAACTGAAAATCAAATTTACTCTGTCTCTCTTTGCAGGTGGTGTAAGTAGCTATGGTTATGGAATCTCTCATGGACATTATCCAGGAATCTATGGACTCCGTGGCTATGGATTAGCTTCTGGATATGGATTCCCACATGGATACGGAGGATTTGGTAGCATTGGTGGCGGAATTGTTGGTGGAATTGTTGGTTAGAAATAACAAAACTGGACTGTATCTTGTGTAACTGCCTCTAGCAAAATATAGATACATTGCAACTATTGAAAGTTTCTGATTCCTCTTTTATTTTGACGCATTTAGCAAAAACTTCAATACAATAATATGATGCTTCCGTTACTGAGTTCTCCATGTGCATTTTTTAAAAGAAAGAAATAATATTATGCTCAAAATTTCTAAATCAATTCCTGTTAGGTTTTAGATATATGTGTACACATTTCTCAATAATCATATCTCCCACATATGACAAGTTAATGAAAAACAAATTTACTTACTATATTCAACTACGAGGGGAATTCGATGTCTTAAGGCTACCTAGGAAGGAATTGTACGATTAAAAATAAAAACTTCATCAGCTTGAAGCGCTATCCTTCTCAGGAAGGCCCACCTACTTTGAGGCCGATCGCTAGTGCTGCGTAGTGGGGGCGTCAGAAAACGTCAATCGAGATGGCAGGAATGAGGAAGGTTTTGGTGAACGCGCTGTTATCCGTTACCTGTTTCGCGAGGCCATGTCAGCGAAGGAAATTCACAACAACACACTGGCTACATTGACGAACAAAGCTCCGTCATATTCAGCGATCAAAAGGTGGATGGCAGAATTGAAACGGGGCAGGACATCATTGTCTGATGAACATCATCCCGGTCGTCCAAAACAGTGTTGCCGACCCTTTTTTACGTCAGGGGATGGCAGCACTGGAGCAACACCGGGAGAAGTGCATAACAGTCCAGGGGGACTAAGTAGAGAAATTCTAAAGCCTGAGACATAACCTTCTTAGGTAGGCTCAAAGTTTACCAAATGCCCCTCGTATGTATTTTAGCTCTTTTAGGCACTATCGCTTGATGTACTTTAACTCAAGGCTAACGTTTAGCGGTGGGAATAGCTTCTCCCTTCCATTACCAGCATTCATATCAGTTTCAATTCAAGGGTAGGATCAATTTATAAGCTCTTTTGTACAAACGATCCCATATTTTTGAATGTGTAAGATCAAAACGACGAGGTCATCCCGTCCAACTTGTTGCTCACCCATAAGCGACCAAGTGACAATGAAGTAATTGTAACAATATTATTTTACAATCAATGATTCTTCTCATTTTCATAATTGAATTGTGTAACATCGTCGCAGTACTTCTACCGTAAACACTGAACTTAAACACGAATTAGATTATTTGTAATAATTAATACAGGTAAGAGCCAACGGTTATCACAGTATTTTAATAAAATCATGGCGGAATTAGCCTCTTCTGCAAGTACGATAAGGAGATATTTCCTAAACAACGAAACCAACATATCAGTCAAAACGTGTTTCTCTTTCAGTGGTTACTTCTAAACTTTTCCACTTTGCTTCCGATTTCCAGGAGTGTCTTTTAGAACGTCTTCTTTAATGTAGGAGATACCAGCCCAAAATGGCATACCTGGGTAAAATGACATATTGGCATTTTTCGAAAAAGTGTTTGGTTAGAAACACGCAGTATTTGATGTAAATAAGAGATTTAGCTAACAACTCTAGTGAGTGAAAATGGCGACGTTGTAGGTGGAACGCAGTACGAGCTGGCAGAGAAAAATTGATTTTAGTGGGTAAAACTTTTATTTTATTCAGTTTTTTTATGATGAATCATTTTACAACACGAGCAAGTACATACATTTAAACATATCAATTGTAACGCTGGTTCAATTAAAGGTAGTTTTAGTGTAGAAATTTCAAAGTTAAGCTTTCATATAATGTGCAGCCCCCTCTTGTTTTTGTCCCTACACGTCAGGGCAAAATGGCACTGTAAATATTGTGCTATGCCATTTTGCCCTGGTTTAATATGTCTTAGTTCTGAAGCGTTAAAAGCAGTTGTCTTCAAATACATTTACTGTAAATCATATTTATTTTCTATAAATAAAGCCCAAAGTAAAGTTAAGCCTACAGCACAAAGAAGATCAAGAAGAACTGTGAAACGTAGGATTTTTACTGATCTTGATGGTGACGAGAACCTGTTGACTCACATTGTAACAATCCAGTTATTTAAAAAACAAAATTTAGATGAACACAACTACAACTAATAACAAATATTTTATTGGTTCTTTAAGCTCTTATGCTCAGCTGTCATCTTAGCTCTAAAACCAAAGTATCTGATTAAAGAATTTAGCGTGACTTACAGCTACTGCATAACTCTACTTGTATAAATTATCAGACGTATCAATCCTGTCGTAAAAATATATTAGAACTTCAATTCCATTATTTTTTCTTTTATTTACAAAGTACGTCAACTAGTTTACTAACCCTTAGTACATCCATTCTCAGTAAGAGCCTTTATTAGTATTGCCGTTGACATGTTCATTGAATTCTTATTATTAAATTTAGAGAAGAGACAACATTACTTATTGTAATTAAAGGGGCGAAAGTAGACTGCGAGTACTGCTCAAAAACATGGATTCATCAAAGTATCTGGTTTTCAGCTAAACATTATTGATTTAGTTTTCTTAAAGTTTGATAGCTAAATTGGCTGTCCAATGTTAGATAATGAGTCATGCAATTGAATAGGTCATGTATCTTCGGCGTATTGTAGTAAATTTCTTAAAAATACAAGAGTGATTATTAATATTGGTATTAGTTTATTTACATGAAATTGTTACTTGTTTAGCTTCCTTCAGCTCATATCAGAATTTAATTTTCTTTAGGCGTCTTTGGCTCAGACCTCAGAGGGGCATAAACTCATATGCAAGTAGCATTATAACAATCAGAAACGTGAAGCGATTTCATTTATTATCCTGCGATTTTCTACAAAAGTTATCTTCGTAGCACAGTTTGCCCCAGGTATCAGCGATTTAAAATGCTGTGGCAATATTGTGCAAATATTAATTAACTTTCCAAATAAAAGTTGGTAATCTGTTTACCATGACCCTGTTAATTTGATATTAAGTACGTGTTTTAAAGATTATCCACTATAATTGTAAAATAGAATACCTTTGCCATCATAAGATGTATTATGATTAAATTTCAAAATTTAAAGTTTTATATAAAATTTTATGTAAATTCGTACTTCTTAAATGTTATATCTCGTTCTTTGTAGGCCTTCAATATTTCAAAGACACAGATCTTCGTGAGCTTATGCATAAATTCGGTTATGTAAAGAACCAATTATGATGATATAGATAAATTCTATTGTAGTTCCTAGTTCTGTAGACGTCTGAGAGATTCTTGGCTAGCGCGCGGGGTGAAGTGGGAAGTGCACAACCAATCAGCGAGAACACGTGCTTTCACTGCCTACCTCGCATTGGCTATTAAAAGTTTCTTCCCACCCATGATCGCGCTACGACTCCTCCCTCGCAGCCACAGAATTTAGAACTCAACTATAGTTTACATTTCTAGTAATTTTCCTAAGCCCAGAACGTAAAATTAATACATTACAGCTTGGTAAACAGATAACCATACTATTTGTGGAAAAAAAATTAAAAATGTTTTCTTTCCTGCGAAAGGGAGATAAATGTTGCAGGAACATATATAGTTCCCTATTTCCAATGAAACCGCAAACCATGCCTTGGTTTTAAATTTTCTCTGATTTCCGCTTCATTTGGGATTACATTCAACTTATATTCACGTCCTACGTAGAACAAAATATGTGAATTTACATACGGGAAGTTGACAACCCGCATTGAACCTCATTTTATATAAAATTATCCATCAAAATTGTAAAATACATTTTCCTGTCTGTACATTGTAGAATAGAGAAGAATAGAATAGAATAAGATAGATAATTAATTGTATGGGCGATAACAGTGGTTGAAGAATACTTTTATCATAATTGGATCCATTACATACCATAATAGACAAGGCCGTACGTAGTCATCATCTCAAGAAAGGTATTCTGAAGACCAAAAGTATTACAAATCCTTAAGACAATTCGGTTTCAAATCACCAAATTTTCGTAAGTGTTGAATTGGAAATTTCTGCTTGAAAACTTCTAAATTTTAAAGATTTGCACTCTCAATTCTAGTTCATTTTACTATCTTTTACTTCCTGGAAACCTTAAAACTTCTGGCCAACTTAGGCTACTTTCGTCCTTTGAAAGTGAAAATATATTTGAGGAATTATGTTTTAATATTTAGATGAATCGAATCCAAGACTGCTCCGGGACCCCCGACCAGCACCAGGACCCCATCCACGAGCCCTCAATAGGCAAGACTCACTAAATTTTTTAAAAAAATATTTGTTTAATAAATTGAATTAGATCTAAATCTAATAGCACAGAACTTTAACATTATAGATTTTTAGATATCTTAAATGAAGCTGTCAAATAAGGTTTAGATAAAAATGTAAATAGGTATTGGGTGTGATATTGCCAGATTAAATTTTATAAGTGGGAGGTTTGGAATAGGTATGAAATTTTATGTGGAAAGGTTAATATTGTTTATAAGGTAATAATGGGATAGAATTGTGACGTACTTCCTGTTACAAATTATAATGGCAATTCAAAGAGGTAATTGTACTAAATATATTATATACTTGCAAAATATGGAAGCGATGTAGGCACTTTCGGCGTGATGCATGCACACCACCCCCATGTATCTTGCTAACAATTATCCAGGTCCCAACTATCTAGTTAATACTAGCAATCAGTACTGGAATAAAGAAAACAAGAATTTTAAATAAAGGGGTACGTAGTGGACTCTGCCCCCCGAGAAAATATAGTAGCTTGTACTTAAATGATCTTTACTAAATGCAGGGAAACTAGTGAGCAGTAAACTAATAGCATTGAAGAATATCCAAGCGGCATTTCTTTTGCAATATTTTATTGGGCTAAGTTCACACATATGCTGGTGGCCCAAAACTGGTACAGTTACACTCATGTCTACACATTACACTAATACTATACTACACATGCAATAACAACTTAAATAATACTCTACGTTCGTTACATCCTCTCTTGTCATGAGTAGCATCAATTTCCTACGAAATTTAACATTTATTTCGTTCATGAGCAGTCTGGTTTGTTTACCCTTTTGGAAACACAGGCTATTGCCCACTGCCTTTCTCTTCCTCTTTACGCGACTGTCCCAATGTACAGCCTTGATTAGCATTGAACAAAATGTTAAATTTTGAAGAGTTTAATATTCTCGTGAACTGAATTGATTTAATGAGATGTAACCAGTACTTCATTACACAATGCGTCCTAGGGGAGAATTTACTGTGAAAAGAATCCTTCCTAAATGGTTAAACCCCTTTGTAGGTATGTCTCACTTATTGTCTCCTGTAATTATTATTTTCTGAATATAAATATTCAACTTCCTTTGATTACTCATTATTATGGCAGTAATTTCTAATAACAATTGGAATTTGCCATTTAACAAAATTGATGTAACAGTAATCCATTGATTATATTGAATCACGTGTAAAAGAAATAATTTCAAACAGACACAACTAGTTATCGAAAAATCGATCAATCGTGAATACGAAAAGGTTTGAAAGACTGAATATATAGTAAGAAAATGTCTTGCGATACAATTCATAAATAATTAAATTCTGCACTTTCAACATTTACACACACACACACTACGGAATTGTACTTACGCATACCGGAACATGAAATGGCGGATAAATAGAAGTTGAATCGGCTCGAATCCAGTGCGTGGTATATCGGGACGATCTCCAATCTTACTCCTATTTAATATCCTTTCTCTTCCGTATGATTACCAATTATATTGATTACCATCTTGCTCATGTTGAGGATGTGTAGAGTTAAAAAAATCTTTACAACACAAAACCATTGCGTACAAGCAATTTTTTCTGGAGAAAAATGTAGGTGTACCACCTAACTCACCGATTTTTGATCTGAAGCCATGTGGATTGCAGATTACCCAAGAGAACGCCTAGGCGGCAGCACCAGTTCCGTTTGGCGCGAAAACAAAACAAATCTATCTCCTCATGAAGAGCGCTCGCATTAATTAAACTGGGAAATTCGTTACATAATATGTAGCTTCAATCCAGGGATCCATACCCAAAGGCAAGGAATTAGATGAGATATTCCTAGTGTAATTTTGATTTATTTGACGGAACGTTTGTCACTTTCCATAATTATAAGCAGGTAACCGCTAACATGAAGCCTACCGTTGTAGCGGATGAAATGTTTCCTGAAGGAGTTGGACCATACAGTTCATACAGACCTTTCCAATGATTTCGAAGACATATTTGATGATGACGGTCTTGCAGTGATTGTGATGGTGGTCTTCCGAATCTTCATAAAACAAATTGTGCAGAAAAAGGAAAAGTAGAGAGGTTTTCTGCGGGTTTTCCTTAGTAACACCAGATAAATAACGGGATGATATGTAACCTCTGGTATTTGATATTCGATTAATTTATGTATTAATCAAAACAAATATGAACTATGTGAATTTTCTTCATTTTAAAATACTGTTACTTTGGAATATAATTTTAATTTAGAAACTTTGTAACAAGTCCTGCATCTAGTAGTTAAAATCCAGGAATAATAATCACGGCTTTGCTTACTAATCAAGTAATCTCTAGTTTGTTTGATTTAAAAAAAAAACAAATTACAATAAGTTAATTTATCGTATCTAATTACAATCACTTAACATGAGCGACTGCAATTTAAATTTAAAAAAGTCACGTAATTTAAAATGTTGACAATGGTCTCACCACACTGCCATCTATTAATTAAAAAGAAAAATGACTGTTTTTTCTAAGTAAAGATTCATTGAGTCAAATAATATGTTATTTATACCCAAGCGTATTCTCTGTTTAAATGCTAATCAGTAATTTTCGTAATTTTATATATATCCTTAAGTTTAGAGAAAGATATACATGTTACGATCCTAATAGAACAAAATATCGAAACAATATTAACCAAGGTGTCTACTATTGGGCCGAATTTGGCCCGATATCGTGTGCTGCTAGGGAAACATATACATAATTATTCTGCTGCATACATTGATAATTTATGAAACCTTTCCTTGTCAACTATTTTTTATAACGTTTCGATATGGTTATTTCAGAAAATTTTATTTTCGGGTCTGAACGCATTGAAGTTGAATTATTTCCATCTTATGGTCCCCAGATACGTGCACCACAGTAACATAGAACGGATTATATACCAATTTTTAGTTATTTTCTTGTGCAGTGAAATCCTGAAACCTGTTCAGAAATTCAATCTGCAGTTGAGTCGTCATATCTATATAATGAGGCTGACAATTTTAGTATGTATTGGAAATGAGTTAGATTCCGGTTTTCAAGTTGGCATTGGAAAAGTTATATTTTCATCTGATTTGGTTTGATATGCTTTAATACTTCTTCATGACTTCTTATATTCTATTATGCTTGAACACAGTTTGCGCAATTTGAGACTATATTCTCATAAACATCAATCATTACATTAGATCTGAAGAAATTGTATGAACTGTCGATGATTCAAGCCCTATGCGCGGATAAAATTCACAATGGTTGTGATAACTTTCATGGCATTTCCAAAACCAAGAGATTTGGCACAGATTTTTCTGATGGATAGTGCAGTGGTAACAGACACAGTTAGATATTCTTGTCATAGAAGTGATAACATTATCGATTTTTTTCAATCATTAAAACCGGGGCTCCATCCGCGACATTCCTTCAAAATTTGTTTTAAACAAAACAGTTGATATTTTTGAAGAATTGATTTCGTAGCTTCTAGAATTTATTTCTCTTTCGTGGCTGATTACAAAATGCACAGTGCTAAACGTTCTTGTAAACAGGCATTCCAGGCAAAATGAAAAAAAAATGTAACGTCCGTGACAACATTTTTTTTAGTTTTTTTTTTTTTAAGAAATTGGGTTTTAATTTGTGTGCAAATATTTAGCGTTGAATGGACGATTTAAAACCAGCTCTAAAGTCCGTGACAATTTTATTGTAACATCTGTGACGCTAAAAAAAATATTGTATAAAAATTCACAGAGAGTGTTGTAATTAAATAATTGATTGGTTGACTCTGACAACTTTGACGCAAACTACAAGTGTATCGTAATGCTTTTCTGGTAAGGCAGAGACCAGAGTTTGTCACTTCAATACAATAACCTGTGAAGTGATTTCACAAATTTTGTAACATCCGTGACGCCACATTTTCATCAATTGCTTCAATAGTAACTCATTTAGTTCAATAAAACTTTCTCTGTATTTATATTTCACATAACTTCTAGTCATAAAAAACCAACATTTTTTTTTTCATAAAGAAAGAACACTAGCGAAAAATATAAAGTGTAACATCCGTGACAACTGGAATGGCTGACATGGTACTTCTTGTTGGCCATTAATCTCGTGAATGAAAATAATCAGCCGAGGAGTACCGGTTAAAGCAGTGCTTTCATCAAACGTTACTGAGTAACATTTACAATCCTAATTTTACACGTAAAGTTAAAAAGGAAGAAAATCCAAGACATAGGAACTACATTTTCGTAGAGAATTTTCATTATTCATGAGTGTTTCGTTACTTTTCGATTTGTTTTTATTTTAAACAAGGCTAACATTAGAAATAAAATTGAGGGTAGAGATATCATATATAGTGTAAAACTTGCTTCCTATTTCGAAAATGTGCCAGAAAAATTGTCAGGCATTTTTTTCTTGAATTTTAGCCATCTATAATAATGTTGTTAAACAAATATAACCTATCTGATAAAGTGTATTAATTTGATTGAGGTGAGGCGTCTCGCTCGAGTTTGTTTGGCAACTCTCCCGCATGGTCAGAAGAGATGGCCAAACACAGTGCCGTCGATTTTTGCAATTCTCAATAATAGACAAACAATGTATTGTGAATTATTTTATCTTCAATCTATGATAAACACCAATTTGAATGACATACTTTTTTTTATCCGTTATGAGTTTACATTGCACTGTGACGTTCTATTGTTAAGTGGGACATCACTCCTGGAAAGTAAACACTTATTCTTTTCATTCTTCAAATTTTGCGCTTTCCTTTTTGTTTCATCACACATTTTCCTTCCTTAATACTATCAAGGAGTTTGCATGCGTTTTCTTCCTCTTCCTTTTCTACCCTGAACTGTAGCTTTAATTGAATCCCATAACATACTGTCTCTCTGAAGACATTGTCATAATCGTACATGATGACGTAAACGCTGTCGGCTTAGCGAATCACATTCGAAATAGTACCGAATAGATCTATTTAAGCAGTACATTTGAATGAGAAAGTGCCGCATAGACAGGTTTTGCGACCTAAAAGTTTTATTGTCAAGCAATTAAATGGTTTATTAGCGCAAGCATACAAATCCCTTCTAAGCTGTAATCTCCAATCATAAATAAAGCTGCAATAGATGTGTTAGATACTACTTCGAGTTTGATTTGCTAGGCCGAGCTCGCTTACTCCAATACTTGTAGCGATATGACGTCATTTGTGACGATGCCACCGTAACTTTAAACGCCTGTAGCTCTGAAAGTAAGCAGACTTCGCAATTACCTCAAAGGAACTTTTTCTTAGGTTGATGTGATTAATCACATTCTCAAGTTTTGCCATTATTTCCGAGACGCTCTGTATACCAAACTTTACTCAGGAGCGCTCTCAAGATACGAAGTCAATTTAGATTACATTGCTGATAAATCATTTTACGTTCACGTAAGAAATCAATCTTACTACCTGGCTGGATATTATTCATTTTGCACTCGAAGAAACTCATCTTGTGAAACATATGAGTTGAACTCTCAACTCTTGTGTTTTCAAGGAATTATGCTTAATAATTCAAATCAATATTTGAATGCAAGACAAATATGAAATTCAGAACTTACAATACAATATTGCTATGGCTATGTCGTTACTTATATAAAATAAATGTATGTCGCATTGTAATTAAAAGAAGAATATATTTATGAGTTTACCGGATACTGCATTTTGCTTCAAGGTGGTAGCAATTCCGTATTTTCTTTTCTCAAGTTTTTATTCCTCCAAAAGAAATAGAAAAATAAGTCAGATGACCAATTAAATGGATCTCTATAATTTCTTTTTTAATTCGTTGTTTTATAATTTCTTTCCGTAGTTTCTCTTACAGTGTAACTTCCACACAGAGTATAAAAGAGCTCTGGAATATTCTAAACTCATCAGTTTGTTCAGAGAACTCAACTGGAATTACATTAATAATGGCTTTCTACTCCCAGGTAAGTTTACTGTATTTATTTTATCTGTAATATCAGGGTGGCCAGTGAACAGTATAAGTTAGTTTTAAAGCTAAAATTATTGCTTATCTACGAAATCTGGGCTGCTACGTTCTCCACTTTTCGTCACGGATGGAATATAAGTTTATTATTTAGTTGGCTTCTAACCATTTAAGTACCATATCTTAATGCTGATTACTTATTGATTTAAGCCTCAATCCGCCACATATGACATCTTATTTGTTTCGCTACCTCTATCATTTCGAAAAGTACGTTATTTATGGCTTTGTTCTAGTTAACCGGTTATGAAGGAAACTAAATTCAATTTTGAAATCTCAAGTTTAAGATTAAAAAGATTTAATGATTCTTTGAGCTCCCACATCGAAGTCCACCTTTGCCGATATTGACTTGACTTTGATAAATGGACCGACTTTGCTGAATTTTTTATCTGAAAACAGTGAATCCTGGACAATTCAACTTTGAATAGAAATAATTTAAATTATACAATTCAAGATAACATCGGTTTTATGTATTTAATGTGTACCACAAAATGCATATTAGACTAACGCAACTTAATATCATAGTATAACCGCAATGGAAGGAGTTCACTGCGTACCAAAGATCGATCAAACAATCACAATAATTAAAGAAATACAAATAAGCATATTACTTTAGTAATTCACTACATTTAATATCTATGACGACTAAAGACCAATTTAACACTTTATTCTGTTAAAGTTACGGCTCATCTCGTATTATTCACATAGGGGTTCACCGAATATCACTTATGATTAAATTACTTAATCCTACAATATTAGTCTTCCTGGTACACATATATCTAACAAATAAGAATAATGCCCTTATGTTACAAAGAATATAATTACTTGTTGTAAATCTTGACGTAATAGCATGTATCCATTTTCTTATTTATTTATTTATTTTATTTTAATGGGTTCATGGAAGTTCAAAGCAGCTTAATTTTGTAAATCACCGAACTTTTGGAGGATTCTGTGAGGTGTTGTGACTATGAAATTTTTTCTTATTCGATAATCCAGCAACCCAAAAAATGGTTAAGTTTTCAAAATCTTCCTGTTGTTTTCTTTTTTAAAATCGTATCTAAAATTTGTAAAACTTGTAAGTAGGAAAGTACAAATGTGGAGGTTAAAACCAAAAGCTGCAATCTCCACTCTTGGGGAAACCGAGATTTTGATGGCATTGTATGCATTAAAGTGTCTAACGAAGCTAAATGAACGTAAGGCCCTAATTCTTTGTTTGTTTTCAAGCTTTATGCGTAGGAATCACATTAGAAAAGTACCCATTTACTATGATATTTACTACATTAAATTGTTTTGGCTCTCCTGTAAAATTTGCTAGAGTGGAGATTACAGTTTTGCTTTTAATCTCCACAATTTGTCTTTCCGTTATATTTGCTTAGATATACTGTTAACCTATAGTAGTCATTCTACGATTGCTAAACTTTTAATAAACTAATTTTATGAATAAAGAACTTTCGGATGTCTCAACATATCCTGTAGTGATACAATTTTACATATATGCTAAATCAATTATGATTTTCCTGTAACCAGAAACATGGTAAACAGCAATGGACATGGAAATGATGTAAAACCCCAAAATTAAGAGGGGCATCTTAAAGCTTCAATAGTGCTTGTCTTGGATATAAATATCACACAAACGCAAATGAATTTAGAATAGTACTGTTCACTTGAAAATAAACACATTTAAGTAATGTTTTTATAATTTTATCAAATTTAAATAAATACTTAGCGACAAGTAGTTCATTTATCTATTTACTTACATTGAAAATAAGCAGACGAGTGACTGAATTTTTATACTTTTTATTCACTTTGAATTTTAAGTCATCTAAAATTTTACAAAACAATATATAAATATGTTTCGTTTTAATCTTAGAAATCCAGTTAATTTGTCATTAGATTATTTATACATACAAACTCATGAAAGTTCAGTACACGAATTTTAGATAGACTTATTGAAGATTGTATTGTGTTGGGATGTTGCTTAAGGGATGTAGGAAACTGACTAGCCGTAGCGGTGTTAAAGCAATAAGTTCTCCTCTGAAATGTATTTTTTCTTTTTTTTACAGATTACAATCCTTGTTATTGCAGCAGTCATCTTGGCTGTTCAAAGCATTGGATACGGTAAGTCATACTATTTGATTTCATTTTATACAAGTATAATATTTATAATCATTACAATGTTCTAAAATAATAAAAACACATTGTAAAGACTTTGATTGATTTAATTAGGTTAGTAAATCATCCTCTATAAGTTTTAAGATGTAGTTCTGATTATTAAGATAATTGAAAATCCGTATAATCTGTCCTTTGCAGGCGGTGTAAGTAGCTATGGATATGGAATCTCTCATGGACAGTACCCAGGAATCTATGGTCTCCAAGGATATGGATTAGCTTCTGGATATGGATTTCCACATGGATACGGAGGATTTGGAAGCCTTGGAGGCGGAATTGTTGGTGGAATTGTTGGTTAAAAATAACGAAAGTGGAATGTGTCTTATGTAACTAGCTCAAGGAAAATATAGATGCAATGTTATATGTTAAAAGTTTCTAATTTATCTTTTACTTTGACATATATAGTAAAAAATCATAACATTCATAATTCCCATAACATGCATTGATAACTAACAACGTACCAGGATCTATTACATTTATGATTATAACCAATACCTAAGCAATATGATTGCCGTAGATAATAGTTTATTCTGACTTGGGGAGTATCTAACTCCCACCACACAAATATTGTCTTCATAGAAAACACAAACATTGTCCAACACAAAATAATCATCAACTACTTTCCGATATCTGGTGTCTTTATAACTTTTAATATTATCATTTTTTGAAAGTGCTTATGCGATAATGCACGCATAAAACAATATTTTTAAAGTATTTCTTGCTATAGAAATAGATAAACAAGCTTCACATATATATATATATATGAACCTTCAACATATATATATTATTCAACCTGCGTTTTGTGGTTGTTTATTTTGCAGGTTTTTTACTGTTTCTTATCGTATTTAGATCACGGGGAGGCGTAATGGACCGGAATGCATTAGTTATAACACAGACAACATCATGAAAACCACTATTAGTACATATTGGACACACTTACTTTTCCCTGAAGAAACAACATTGAATATTCCTAAATGGTCTAACTACTTAATATCTATGGAAGGACATGCTGATATAAGACATTGAAATATGAACTGACATTTTACTATTTTATTTAACTAACTTGAACTACTATCATAGCTGATAATCCTTCCATTTTTCGATCGGAATTGAGTGTTTTTGAGCAATGTTTACTAGTATATTTGATAATCATGCCCTGATACACATATATGTTCTGTTATTCACTGAAGAAGTCTCTATCTTCACAAAATTGCGTAGGAAAATAAACGTTCCTTAATACTGCCAATAACACTAGCACGGAGTTTGTTTTCTTCTTCTTTTCCCATTACACACATATGTACTAAAGTTCGTGATTGTTGTAAAGTTCATTGGAGAAACGCGTATGTTCTGGTATTATGAAGTACAACAATAAACTTAGATAAAATTCGACTATGATCACTTTTTAACACACAAGCGTAAATTAACTGTTCGGATTTGATGTTGGATGGTTGACGAAGGAGTCAAGACTGGCTTCTCGATTTAATGTTCAAGAAGGTTATATTAATTTCAGTTTATTGTTGTTGCCTGTTTTCTCATGGAAGTCCACTTATTATTGTCGTGGATTTTGGGAACGAGACTTGAAGAAGGTCTTAGGGTCAAAAGGGGAAGAATTTTGATACCATTCCTGTTTCTAACCAAAGAGACTGTTTGTAAAGTTTCTGATTGGAAATAACTTGAATTTCAAAGGTAAAGCTGTTTACACAATTTCAAAGTACTTGTATAATTTCGCGTATTAACGTTCATATCACTAATAGTTTCAGTTCGCAACGTGCCACTTGTGAAGGGCGTAACAATTCTTAGTTCTGTAAGACGCAAGGTCAGATTGAGGTTTTATGAAAGTTTTCTTACGTAAATTAAATCACATTACTTTCAGTTCCTCCCACGCACTCCTGTCTGTTTTCGAGCTAAGAATATTTAAGAGTAATTCTTTGCTTTCCTTTGCAAATAGCGTCACTTGTTAAAATAAAACTGTTCATAATTTGTGTATCTTTCAATACTTTTATAAATTGTACCTGGTTCCCCTTTTACTCTCCTCACTCCAATATATAAATATATATATAATTTTTATTTGCAACAATTGAAATTAAAAATCTAAATTTCAAATCAATGAATTCAGATACAGACACTCACTCGCCCAGCAGTGAGCAGTGTTGCCAATCAATTACATTGAAAGAAACTACAAAATTAAGCATCGGAATAGAAATATATATATATATATATCAAGTTAAATTCTAATCATTTACAATATTTTTTTTTTAATAAAAATTTAAAAAACAACTTTAAAGGAGGAAAATCTCATCTAATGTCTTCCCAGGAGGCAACGTACCAAGAATAGAAGATACATCCCCTCACTGAATTGCGATACTGATGCGCTGGATTAGGAAGTTGGTCGCGCAGGCATCACCAGAAACGATCTGTATTCGCCCACCAACCTCTTTAATAAAATTAAGGCCTGCCGTGTCTCAAATACCAGTTGATTCAATTTCGATTGCAACAAAAATAAACTGAGTAAGTAGATTAGGGTATTTCCGATTTTTATCGGCCTCCCTACGAGTAGCTGCACCACCTGCTTTCAAAGAAGAATGAGTAACATTTGAAATGGCGAAAGTATCAGCACAGGTGAAATCCTATGATAGAGGTCTTCCTCTTTTCCATGGAACTAGTGTCATTCCATCAGGTGTCTTACCGTCGGAGCGGCTACAGCAGGATGGTTCTCGTACCGATGGTACATTAGCAGAAACTAGAGCTCTGACGATGACATCATTGACACTAGAATGACGGGTGTGTCTACCAGCACTCTTGACACAGGAGAGACCATGAAGGCCCCGTTTATCCAAGTACGCTCCACAGGCTGGACAGCGGTGAGGTACACACACGCCTGCTTCTAAACGTAAGGCAACAGCAACACGGAAGCTTTCATTCGAAAGATGTAGCCCAAGAAGAGGAGAAGGTAAAGCTTGAAGCCAAGCACCTGACTCAGGTGAATATGCTGCTAGTTGCCTGGCTTGATCTTCAAGACATGTAGCAGATTGTAATAACTGAGATTGTGTACGTTTGATGATAGGATCGTCCCAAGAAGACTGAGAGCTATTGATATCCAAAAGAGGAGAATTTAATCCACTTAACGTAGACCATTTTGCTGAACAATCTTGAATAAAGGCGTCCGGGTCGAGGCAAAGGCCCAGTGGAAGGACAGACTCAACGAGACGACGAGAGGCATGGAAAGACGCTAAAAAGGACGGAATCGCCAAATCCATGGCCTGACGAATGCCAAGCCCACCTGACCGAACGGGAAGAGTAGCCTGTAACCAAGCCTTGCCACTCAAAGAACAATTAAGGATCGATTCGAGGCCTGCCTGTAAAACACAATCGTAACTCTGTAACAAGGACTCTTCCCACCAAGAAGGAGAACAACGTAAAAAGTACATTAAACGGGGGATGGAAAAAGATGCACGAAGTAGATAGAATGATGAATGTGCTGAAATCAAAGATAAGCGTGAAAAGAAAAATTCAAGTTTAGATATCTTCTCAATCAGTAGACTGCGAAGAGCCTCGGTAGAGATGGCGGAGCCAAGTAGATATGCTGAAGCAGAAGTCATAAATCGTATTCCAGGAGCCAAGTCCATGAATCTTGAATAAAGAGCATAGTTCTGGTCTTGCGGAACATTTAGAAAACTAACTTCACACTTCGAAAAATTCAGATGTAAGCCAATTTCTGATGATGCATCTCGAATGTTAAGTAAGGTAGAAAGAACCTGGATTGTCCGCGATAGTTCCATCATCTAAGTACCGTAAGTTCAATTCGGTTGTTATAGAATTGTAGTGTAATTGCAAAACGAACAGGACCGAGGGGATCACCCTGTTGGACTCCACGTTGAGATAGAATGATATCATCACCCAGAAAGAGATCACTAGGTTGAGAATAACACTGAAAAACATAATGATAAATCAACGGGAAATCTTTTTGAATCACCTTCAACATGGCATCGCGATTTAATTCGTTGAAGGCATTGCAAAAATCAAGCTTTACGACGGCTTTTGGACGAGGATGCGGAGATGAAAAGTAAATACGAGCTGCCTTGGCGCCGTAAGTAATACATACTTATAATTGGTGAAGGGATAGAAAAGTATTAATGGAATCAAGAATTTGAAAACATATAATTTTTGCTATCAAACTATGTATTCGAATTACTTTAAGGACTATCGTTTCATTTACTTTAACCCAGGGTTCTCCGAGGCGATTAAGTATCGTGCTGATAATAAAAAACATAAAAAAAACTGAAAAATAAAACATCTCTTGTTTCATTTCATCAAAATAATAGTAGTTTAATATTAAAAATAATAATGAACTTGATAAAATTATAGTTGCGTAATTTACGAAACTGTGTGTGAAATTTCCTTAATAAGGATTTTTGTTTAGAATGACTGATTTCAATAACTGTAATATGCTGATAAGGTTTATACACCTTATTAAAACATACAGAACAGCGTATTGGTTTCAGTGTTCTAGCAACATCCTCATCACATACACTCAACAGTTGTATTTATTTGATGAAGCTGTTCCTAGAACACTGAAACTGTTTTGCTGCACCTTGTGTTTGAATAATGTATTAGTAGTAAGCCTTATCGGCATATTGTACTTAATCAAATCAATCATTCTAAGAGCATTTCACACATAGTTTCGTAAGTTACAATGGCCCATTGGCATATTCGGTTTCTGCCTCCTATTGCCACGATTTATGTCTACTCAATTGTTTCAACGTTAGGCAAAATTTACTATCATTTTTGTCTAAACGATTTCATATCTTCGAATGGGTAAGACCAAAGGGACGAAGACATTCTGTGCAATTATGCTGTTCATCCGAAAGCGACCATGAGAGCGGACGAGAGAAATAACTGATATCATATGTAATTTTACAATAATGATTTTTCTGATTATCACCTGCAGTTAAGACTATGTCTCTTAAGCCATGAAGCCAGAAAATTATTCCAGAAGTATTTTAGAAGCAGGGCTTTATAAATTTCCCCTCCTTGGTTTCCTATTCCTAGGCTTATCTTCCAAGTAAACATCTATCCGAACAAAAACACCAGAGGTGCAAAAAGTGGAGCCAAGTTCGTTAGCCTTAAAAAGGTGTGAAATGGGAGACGGATGAGCCAAGTTCCTTGGTGACAGCATGTAACAGGCGCGAGCTGGCAACAGCCTTAGGGTTGGTGGCGGTAGACGTAGTGGGTTTTAGGATCCCCACCACCCTTATAGCTTGAGGATCATGAACCTTGCCAACTCGCGCCAAGTTCCTTTGTTCCTGTTACATGCTGTCACCAAGGAACTCGGCTCATCCGTCTCCCATTTCACACCTTTTTAGGGCTAAAGAACTTGGCTCCACTTTTTGCACTTCTGGTGTTTTTGTTCGGATTTCACAGCTTTTTGTACGTGTATAATATATATACTCGCTCGCTCGGCCTCGTTTAGGTCCTCGCCCCCCCGTAGCTGGCTGCGCCCCCAACTTCGAGATTTTGGGTACTTGCGCCCCTTTATCGTAACCACTCTCCAGGACACTTTGCTTCCATGTTGCAGATTTTTTCCCGTACCCACCACCCGTGGGAATGAGATATTTATTGAAACATAGGGAAGCTTTGTCATATATATTGTAACCTACTTGTGATGATACAGCAAATTTGCTTCCTGCTGGCGGCCCTAAAATCCACCACCACCAACCCTAAGGCTCGAACATCATCTGGTATTTTGCACGGATTTCACAGCTTTTTATGCGTGTATATATATACTGGGTTCGCCTCGCTGGGTGTGCTGCCCCAGAATTCCGTGTGCGCCCCAACTTCAAATTTTTAGGGCTACGACCCCTTTATTGTGATCAGACTTTCTGGGGACAGCGCCCCATGCTGTGCAGACCTTTTTCCATATCGCCTCGGGGGCTGCACGCTCATAGCGGTGGTTTGATCCATTTATTGAATCATTTTCGTGATGGTACACCTTCATACCAAATTTCGTTTCTCTAGCTTCAGTGGTTTGGAAAATGGTATTTGGGCGGCTATGTTGAATTAAAGAAAGCGATTTTTAAAAAGTTTTCTTACATTGCCGTTACCTACTTGTGATGGTACACCTTCATACCAAATTTCGTTTCTATAGCTCGAATGGTGTGGAAAAAGTTTTTGTGCGGCCATTTTGATCCAAGTTAACAACTTTTTCAAAAATGTAAATTATTCCTAAACTACTCTTGTTAATACACCTTTATGCCAAATTTCGTATCTCTAGTTCAAACGGTCTGGAAAATGGATTATGAAGTCAGCCATTTTGGATTCAAAATGATGTCTTTGCAGATATTTTGTAATCTACTAGTGATGATATACCGTCATACTTCGAAATTACATTTTTAACATCTTTTTTTTACAGAACCTCAAAATCGCTGATTTCTCAATAAACTCTTGTTCCTGTATAGCATGCTGACGTTTTGTGACAGGCGGAACTAGGCTGCATGCACTGCCGTACGTGTTGATACTCCCCTCGATTCGCTCGCGTCGCTGCGCCAAGAATTCCACGGCAGGCCGCGCATCGAACTTGAGGAGTTTGGAGGAACTGCGTCTTTCTATCACAACCAGAATCTGCAGTGCACTGCGCCCCATGATGCAGATATTCCCTCATACTCCAGAGCGCTGCGTCCGAATGGGGAAACTTCCACATTCTGCCTGTATAACATGCTCCTGGCAGTGCTAACGTTTGTGACGAGTAAAACTTGGTGGGACACGCAGGAGTATTGGAAGTTGGCGCGAGGAACTAGGCTCATCCATATTCTATTTCACCACTTTCTAAGGTTGAAGGAGTTGACTAGACAGTTTGCACCTCTGGTGCTTTGCTCGTATTTCGCAGCTTTTTACACTTGTGTAATTCATATGCTCGCTTCGCCTCATTGGGGCGCTGGCCCCAGAATTCCAAGATGGCCTCGCTGGGGCGCACTCCTTTATCGCAATCAGGCTCCAGCTGGGAACTGTACCCTAGTAGGGGAGACGAGCCGAATTTATTCTAACCTACTC
>JAGDQP010011577.1:0-52634 GCA_022664845.1 Lepisma saccharinum
CTCTCCTCTCCCAACCCGTCTGGTCAGCGTGGGAGCAGTAGACCAACTCCTCCCTTCGGGGAGAGGCCTCATCCACTAGTGGATTGAATATGGCTGTGATTTAATAGATAGATAGCTTGTGCTCTTGCACCTTGATGCTTTCGGCTGGTTCAACATAATTAAGTTTACTCAGAACTCACATCTGATCTGTTCACCGGATTGGCTACCCATTTTAACAAGCCCTTCGGAATCGATATTAGAAAATTCATAGATTGAAGTATCAAAGTTAGTAAGTAAGATTGATTATAACATTCTACAGTGGCCTAGAATCACTCAAAAACTGGCCAAAACCCCCAAAACCAAAGTCGGCAGAAAGAACCGAGACAAGTCTAGTATCAAACAGAAAGGTCTTATCTGTTGAGAAAGACATGGGAAGGTGAGAAAATCACATAATTAATTAAATATGGTCTATGAAGTTGGTTACGTGTGCAATAGGGTGTGTAGTGCCAGTAGGTGATAAAACGAAAAGTTTATTCTGTGTGTGTTTAAATTTTTCGTTAGAGTTATAAGCCACCTGAAACGCTATGAAACTAAAGTTTTGTTTTCAGAACATAGATGAACTCTTCCTTTAGTGGCAGGCGGCAGATCAAAGATGAGTTTCTCCGGAAGCAGCTCGCGCACAAAGCGAAGAAAGACCTAAGATTTCAGGTCAGCTGTGTACAGTGCTAGCCTGACTTATGTTGCGTCTATGAAATTTAGGGAAGAAGAAGTGGTCAACTTTATATATACTTTTACATTTCGCCACCTTTCGAAAAAGTTTATAACAAAATCCTGGTACTTGCTGCTTCGCGTTTGCATCCAACGTTGACGACGTTTCCCTCTGGAGAAATTCCATCAGACGCTTTCTTTTGATGTCCTTGCTGGCCTTCACATTCTTTAGGACTTTGTACAGAGTGCTTCTTGTCGTTTTGTAAGACATATCTGCAACGAGAGTAGAGACAATTCATGCATTAATAATAATAACTCCCAAATTTACATTCAAATTATCTAACATACAGTAACGAACTTCTTCATTGAAACAAAGAGTAGCAACAATTAGCAAGAGTTGCTTCTGGTTTCTACTAAAGGAAGTGTTCATCTATGTTCTGAAAACAAAACTTTAGTTTCATAGCGTTCCAGGTGGCTTATAACTCTACGAGAAATTTAAACAACATAGAATAAACTTTTTGTTTTATCACCTACTGGCACTGGCACTACACCTTATTACACACGCAGCCAACTTCATAGACCATATTTAATTAATTATGTGAACACTGTAAGCTACCAGAAAGCTTTCAAGACATTGTTTTCTTGCAGTATGATATTGCACTTCTTTCTACTACAATGATCAATTTTCGACAGACAATTCCTTCCCAAAATTGAATTTTAGCAACTTCATTGCCATGCAAATTTGAGTGGGACGTCACGGACTAAAAGGTCTGATTTTCTCACCTTCCCATGTTTTTTGTCAATAGACAAGACCTTTCTGTTTGCCGACTTTGGTTTTTGGGGGTTTTGGCCAGATTTTGAGTGGTTCTGGACCACTGTGCATTCGTGTAAACAAGAACTACGCTCCATTTGTCATATATTGCTTGCTGCTCCTGCTTGATTAAAAGCTCTGGGGATACAGTATGAAAAATCCCTGTTACAGGAAAGAAAATTCCCTTTACTTGCAGATTATATTAAGGCAGGACAGGACTGTACAATTCACCAGATGTTGTAAAAATAATGAAATCACGACGACTAAGGTGGGCAGGCCATGTAGCTCAGATGGGGGGAAAACGAAGATTATATTCTATTCTGGGTGGTAGGCCGGATGGAAAGAGGCCGGATGGGAAGACCGAGACGTCGTTGGGAGGGCAATATTAGAAGAGATCTTCGAGAAGTAGGTGTTCGAGATGAAAACTGGCTTGATATTGCCCAATATAGAATCCAATGGCGAACGTTTGTTACTACGGCGATGAACTTGCGAGTTCCATAAGCCATAGAGTTAGTTTTTTTTTAGTTAGGACAGGAGACAGGAAAAGGGCAAACGGGAATTCTCGTTTCACCTTAAATCAGAAATAACTCAACTTGATGAGATTGCCAGAAGGGCTCAAGACAGACGTAAGACGAAACGGAATAAGGCCAAAGGGGAAAATACGCTACGTACCACTTGACCACTCCCAGCGAAAACTGTGTCCCGTCCCTAATGTACGAAGAGAAAAAAACTAACAGAAGAAAAGAGCATATTGCGTAGCAGTGGTCTACAGTTGTAGGACATGATACTAAAGATAAAATGTGTTTACACCAAAACGTATAGTAGCTCCCATCGAGAATTTCAGTCAAAGGTATTCCAGACGGTCAAACCTCCTTCTGGGGAACGTCATTATGAGCGAAATAAAATCAGTGAACTAGAATTCCAGGTTTCTTAATTCAAAGGTATTTTAATTCAGAAACGCACCGTAAATTCTACGTATCGGTTTTTAGTCACCTTATAAATTGAATGGATTATACGATCAGAATTGTTTTCTTGCGATCAATTCTCCATCGTTGCGAGGAAAACAGGGACAGAGAAACTAAGATAAGGTGAGAGAGAAAGCAAGAAAGAAAGAAAGGGAAAAGGAGAAAAAAAAAGCCTGCAAATTATTCACAATTTCGTTTTGCACTATTAACTCCTTCGACTCGGTTTACGTGTGTGCTTGAAAAGTTGGAACGAATATACATGTGGTTGTAATGGCGTGTCTGTGTCTGGTGCTATGTCACTGTTATTGTCATTTGAATTCGTAAGTGCCACAACACACAGCAGCGCGTAAATAATTGGCATTCACCGGTAATTTCTGCC
Source organism: Lepisma saccharinum (assembly GCA_022664845.1). Lineage (NCBI taxonomy): Eukaryota > Metazoa > Arthropoda > Insecta > Zygentoma > Lepismatidae > Lepisma > Lepisma saccharinum. Next base: position 2,843 of record JAGDQP010011577.1, read on the forward strand.
AGTCAGCAGATATACCTGTAATTGTTGCCACTTTAGGTGATGTAATTAAAAGACTGAGGGATAATACTAAAACACAAGGAAGAAATTGCTTAAATAGGTAACGCGTGACAAGGAAATGATCAATTTGATATTATTATTATTATTATTTCCTTCTCTCAGAAGGTCCTGTGCATAAACTTCCAACACACAATCTGACTACTGAAATAGATGATTATTAAAAAAATCTCGTAATGATCAATTTTCACAATAATACGCGAACATAAAGTCAGACCATTATGGCAGCTTGGACATAAACTACCTAAGCTCGTATACCTACACTGAATGCACTAATAATGTTTCATTTATTATTATTCTTATTATTTTCAACCCTCTTCGTAATGTATTTTGATACGCGATCTGAGTTCTCCTGTTCCATAATCTCGCGAAATTTAGCAAGGGATTATGAATATTAAAATATTTCATTATTATTATCCTGAGATTTGATTTTTAAGTACGACAGGGAAGAATGTGTTCAGAATTTTTGAGTTGCAGAAGTTTCAAATGTCTAAATCCCGCAAATTTTGACAACCCGAAATTCCATACTTAACGGACGTGTTAGAATTTTGAACAAATTTAATATTTCATTCTGTATTATGGAGAATCCCACCCCCTTCAAAAAAAAGAAACTCGAATAAGAATTACTGACATAATTGTGAATCCTTGCTCCTTAATTTAAAGTGCAAATTGGTTTAAAACGTTTATGTCCTTCTTTCTGTCTGCCTGTCTGTTTACAATGATATATAAAACCCTTCATGGCCTATATAAAATATGTAAATCATAGTCATATTCGATCCACTACTGGATCAGGCCTCTTCCTAGAGGGAGATCGGTCTGCTGCTCCCACGCTGACCACACGGGTTGGGAGAGGAGAGCCTGAACTCTACTGTGATCGCCACTATATTTATTATAGCAGCTCCCCAATTGCAACATGATGCTGGGTGAACACCGTTCCAGACCTTCTCGCTTTGAAAAAAAAAATCCCTTGGCAGATCCGGGAATCGAATCCAGGACCCCACGATTAGCAGTCAGCGAAGATTACCATTAGACCAGTAAGGCGGTCGCTGTGGGAGTAATGAGACATGTTCAAGAACACCACGATCATCTCTTCTTGACTTCAATGGTTACCAACTTACAAACCTTTTACGAGGAGGAGTGGCACATGCATGTCCCACCCCTTTCCATCATCTTCCAAACACATTCAATGGGATTACAGCTCGGTGAGTTTGGGGACCATCTTCCAGCCTCTGAGCCTGATGCGTTATCCAGTTTAACATGACACATGTGGTCAGGGAAAACCCTATAGATATGGGTGTAAATTGTCTGGCAATAAATTCGTATAGCCTCCCGGTATTCACAACTATAGTTACCGAACGGCCGTAGCCTATAGCGTTTGGCTTAGCAATCAGAAGGGTTTGGGAACAATTCCAGCACCTATCCTGACAGGTTTTTCCCTGTAACATCAGGAAAATGCCGGGATGGAACCTACAACAATCTAGGCCCTGGCTGACCACCTTCCAACATCCATTCTCCCCACCCTATTGCGGCCTGAGCCTGATATGCCTAAAGACCATAAATAAATTCATTTAATTCATGGGTTGTAGTATTTAGAGCAATGGTTCTGGGACATTCCACAGATACTCCCCATTGATGCAGGTGTAGAAGTGGTGATGACTCTCATAAATAAATAGTTTTATTAAATTTTGTACGTTCATTGTAGGGATGTACAGGGAACCGAAGGTGGTACTGAGGATGAATTTCCTTAGGATTTGATTGCATTTCAATCAAACAAAATATCACAGACTAATTTGGAATTCAAATGATCAACTCCAGTTTGATTGTTTTCGCTCTTTTGCCAGCCAATCAATCAATGATGTATTCAGAACTAAATTTTTAATTAATTCCAGGATCCAGAAAGTCACGAAAAAGGAAAATGGAAAATATGCATATCTTGTGTATATCTATGGTTTGTCTCTTTGTCATCCTTCGCTGCCGTACTGTCCCTATACCCTAACCACAGCATTATAAAAAGTTGTATCTGTTGTCTCCTAAAACACTTTGATTGTCCCCACTATTTTCTGAGGCCATATTTCATCTCGGGGATGAAGGCCCCCCCCAAAAAATCTCGGTCAGGTGCAGTACTCATTCATTTTAAATTTGAATGTTAAAATTTTTAAGTCCTTTAGGCAACTTTGGATGAAGATTGGTAGAATGAAGAAAGTGGGAGGAAACGGGAGAACCCCGAGAAAAGCCACACACGCACTGTTTGTCCACCACAAAGCCTACATAGCACAAGTAGGGATGGAACCAACGAACCCAAGCATCAGAGGTGAGCGCTGTACCATTGAGTCACGGGCCCCAAGTATTGCTCATCCATGTATCTCCTGAAAGAAACACGTGGTTGTATCTATTTTGCATTTGTTCGTCTTCTAGTTAGTTGTATGGAAATCCAATGTAGAACATTTGTCTTCCATCTGCCTCTCAAACGTAAATTGTTTATAATCATTGCGTCATACCTGTGATGATCTAACGGCATTGTCCTGGGGGTGCCCCCTCTCGATTTTTTTTGTGAGATTAGTATTATTTTTTGGCAAAATTGTATGTATCATAAACCCAGACAGACCCATTCACACACAGACAGACCTCGGACCCCACCCCCTCCCGAAGGCGCTGGATCACCCGAAATCAACTTCTGGGTACGTGCCTGTCTGACGGCTTGACCCAAAGTTGCCTAAAGGCTATAAACAAATAAAAAACAAGAGAAAAAAGCAATAGGAGAACCCCGATTTTGTTTACAAAAAGAAATAATGTATATTCAAAAGTATAGTGTTTCACCAGATGATGTTGTAAGTGCTCAATTGTCCATGTAATGAGATCGATCAGGGGTCAAATGGAAAGGTTTTCAAAGGCGACACGCGTGAAAGGAGAGGAAAAAGGTATTGGTATCCCCCTTTCGCCTCCCCGTAACACACTCTCACAGATTAGCATAGACAGTGATGAATCTGATCCAGTGCACACATTTTTGCAACACTTCTTCTTTCCCCTCCGTCCTGAATGCGTCTCCGGTTACATTTCCCACGACCCTACAACAGGTCGTTCCGAACTTCCGGTCAAGGGATCTTTGAAGCAGACGTCACCAGCGGAAGGCAAGTGTAATATTACGTTCTGTAATATTGCAGAGGATACTGCAATGTACCTGACTTGGCGGCGCGTCTGTACAGCCTGTCTTCTTAATTACATTACATTAAACAGACGCGGCATCTGTGACCACGTGTAGGACTAATCAATTTTGTTTCAAAAAGGAATGAAAGCAAAGACATAATTTAAACAGAAAAGAATCGACGTAATTGCGAAATCAACTACCATAATGTATAGGTAAAATATATTTATATATATCATCATCATCATATTCAGCCGTTTTCTATCCACTGCTGGATGAAGGCCTCCCCCTTTTCTTTCCACATATCTCGGTCTGCTGATATCCTCATCCATGTAGCTCCTGAAAAACGCTTGATTTCATCTACCCATCTTACATTTGGACGTCGTCTCGGTCGTTTCTTTTCTCTAGGAATCCACTGTAGTACATTTGTCGTCCACCTTCCATCTGTTCGTCTAGCTATGTGACCGGCCCATCTCCACTTCATCTTCTTCGCAGTCTTGATTACATCCTCTACCTTTGTTTGTGCGCGAATCCATTCATTTCTCTTCCTGTCCCTCCTGGTTATTCCTAGCATGCACCTCTCCATTGCTCTTTGTGTGACTCTCAACCTTTGAGTCGTTTGCGCATTCAATGTCCAAGTTTCGCACCCGTACATCATTACAGGTAAGACACATTGATTATCGAATGCAAAGTTGACTGATGAAATAAATAGAAGATATATATATATATATATATATATTTTAAGGTTAAAAAAACAAAAAGAATTGCCCTCCCAGCAGTAATCATACTGTAGATATATATTTTGGGCCTGGCTAGGCTCCCACTGAACCTCTCCCTCCAAAACGGACTTCCCCTCCAGCTCTAATCTGAGCCTTGAACTCCGCCGCCGTCACTCGTCAGAATGGAGTTCGCCATCGACCTCTCCTTCAAATCTGATCTGACCCTCGACGCCCTCCTTCAGCACGTATGTAGTTCGCTTTAGACCACTCGACCTCTCTCCAACACGGAGCTCACTTTCAAGCTCCACTCGACCTCCAACACGGAGTTCAGCTTCGAGCTTCACGGAGTTCACCTTCGAGCTCCACTCGACCTCGCCCTCCAACACGAAGTTCACGTTCGAATTCCATTCGACCTCACCCTCCAGGCTGGAGGGCGAGGGCAAGTGAGGGGGAGGTCGAGGTTGACCATCTATGGCAGTAATGTCTTAACCATTTCGAGCATGTTCTACTAGTGATAGGCACATTTTTTAATTATTATTTTCGGTTTTGAAAAGGAAGAGCGAAATTTAAAAATCAAATCAAATCCTGACTTTTGATTTAATATTAAACTTCGATTCTTTTTTTTAAGAACACTTTATATTATTGAATCAACTGACGTAGCTGCTAGTGTTTCTCAGGCTGGGACTCCTGTAATTGAAGACCTGAAATGCAAAACATCCCAAGTCCACCGGAGTATTTTTTAGGAGGAACAAAAAGCAGTCTTAATGTTATTCTATTCCGTTGAAAGTATTTTGTATTAAAGAAAAAGCTTTTTGAGTTGGGATTAGGATGTAATATTTATGCAAGTGGATAGCCCTTGGAACATAGATAACAACGAACGGGAAAAAATGCAAATACGAAAAAAAAAAAAAGAAAAAAAAAGTGGACTGGGATGTTTTACAATTCAGGTCTTCAGTTATGAATTTCGTTTCAATTTTTTTGCTTTTAGGATCGTTCAACTATGACGTAAGCATTGAAAGAGGCTCAAGCTTAGGTTATTTTATTTGAAACTGGGGGAGGGGGATCAAAACAATGCTTACGTAAGATTCCCTTAAAAATATATTAGTGTAGTTAAACAAGTTTTTGGACTGTGAAATAACGATAAGAAATTTGACAAGTTTCTACGTAAACATAAGGAGAGAGATTCGGATATATGCTTACTTTTGCTTACATGGAGGAGGAAGCAGTCTTAACACGACTAAATATGTGCTCATATAGTACTTGAGCGTTCCTGCTAAATAAGTCAAGCTTGTTTATGAGCCACCTTGGGAGCAGATGTCTCAAGGGTGGTAGCATGTGTTTTTTTAATCATTTGTATTTTTTACCACGCTTATATTACGATGAACTGTAACGCATGGTAAAATCTTGCAATAAATTTTTCACACACATTGCATTACCCAATACATTTCAAACTTCGTACACATGCTCCTGAGGACAATGTAAAAATCGTAAATCTGATAAAACAACGAACTTTCCATTTTTATTTATTTATTTATTTTTTATTGTTTTTGGCACTACATCCACTCACCTTCGGACACACGCTAGGCATGTAAGTGAAAACAAGTGGACCGAAACTGACGTCAGGTTGGGATTGACTGACACGGTCGATGACGCTACAGTTTTTTCTTCTCGTATTTTTGTATTCTGTGCACTCAATCTAAGTCATCTCCGCCATTTTGGAATGCATTTTCTATTATTTATTTACATGCAAAATTGTTTTACCCATTTTATACCTCTCAGAAGCGGAGTATTTAAGTTCTGCTTTCACGTAATTTCCCTTTGTGGCTATTTCGACTCTTCTTGTTTTCCAAAATGTGAAGTTTTTAAAAATATATGAACGTTATGTATTATTAATAGTTAACTATATAAAACAAAACATGTCAACGGGAAATTATATTGTCCCTGAAGGCTATAATACATTTTTATAAAACATGATGAGTCAAAATAAATGTAACAAAAAATATTGCGAAAACGGAAGTTAAAAATTACGCTCCTGAGAGACATTAAAGGAGTAAAACAATTCTCATGTAAATCAATGGAAAGTGTACCAAGATGGCGGGAGTGATCTACACTGTTAACGACATAGGGAGAAATAAACCATTAGTTCAGCGACCTCGATTTACTTGATATTAAATATTATAATGAGTTAAATAGAAAGAAGTGATCGGTGCGATTATATAATACTCATTTTTTTTAGTTCATTCAGAAATCAAATCACCAAACACATCTCTGAATGGGCGGGATTACTGTCTGTTGATAAAGGTTTCTGCAAAGCAATGTCACCCAACTCATTCCATTGTCGGCAATAACTGGACAGCTCTAAACCTACAAAAAACTTCAAGTCAGTGATGTGCTCAAGTAGGGAGCACAAGTTTTTTTCTTCCTTTGTCTATTTCATTGAATGGACCCATAGGTTCACGAAACAAAGTTACTGCAAAGATGTATTTATTATATTTTCAAATTAACCCGTGACTTAAAACAGATTAACTATTTCTGGCTGCTGTGTGGTTTCAAATGTTGGATAACTTTGACTTATATTGAGACAAAACCTTAGTTTGAGTTTGTATATTTATTTATGGTCTTTAAGGTATCTATGACTCAGGTCGGGATAGAGTTGGGGAAACGATAGCCAGGGCCTCAGTTGAAAGTATAATCGCGGTATTTGCCTCATATGAGAGAAAACAACTGGAAAAATTCTGATCAGTTGCTGGTAACTAACCCAGGACCTTCCAAATGCCCTGTCTAGGTCTTTAATGTTCTTTGTACACTTGCTATAGTAAGTGAAAATGTATCTTAATTGTTCATTGTATGTACACTCACTTCCATGAAAAATGGCCGGTGGACTTTTTCTCATTTGAATAGTTGTATAGTCTACCACCATCGAACTATTATTATACGGTACAAGGCAAGACCAAGAAAAGGGACACTGACTTTTAATTTATTTAAATACTGGTTCATTGCTGTATTTTACAAGTTATTGGACTTGGAAAATGTACCTATTGGCCATTTTCTGTTAATCTGGGTGTATATATGACAAGGTTAAAAATAAACTATTTGTGGTTTATACTGTATTTGATTGGATGAATGTAAAACTTATCAAATGCATTTCTAACGACTTTTTAGAAAAGCAAAAACATTTTGACTACGAAATCAAATAATCAAAGTTTTGATTTGTCAGTTACTTTGGTAAGCATAAATAAAAAACTTAATGTGCTTGCTTAAAATTCTTGTTAGTAATTTTTCCCTTCAGAACATGTCAAAAGTGTAGTCGCTTTTTTTTTTTTTTTACACTGACCTGTCTGTTTACAAGTGGGAGAATGCTTAAATTTTAAATTTGCGCTACATATTTGCTATCCGACCACCCCCGTTAGCCTAGTCGTTAGCGTGTCTGACTACGGATTGAGGGGTTCCGGGTTCGATTCCAAGGTGTATGGGCCTGGAACAGTGACCACCCAGCATCGTGATGCAATTGGGGAGCTGCTATGAATAAAAGATAGTGGCGATCACAGTAAGAGGTTTGGCTCTCTTCTCCCAACCTGTCTGGTCAGCGTGGGAGCAGTAGACCAATCTCCTTCCTCCGGGTAGAGGCCTCATCCAGTAGTGGACCGAATATGGCTGTGATTTATTTTATTATTTATTTGTTATCCACTGACCACACTTGATCTTATACGCTGTTAAAGTCGTCTGCTACTGAGAATTGAGGGGGCCGCCACACTGGCTTTAAACAAACGGTTGCCTGGGAAACCTGCAATTTGATCTCTAGGATTTTGAAAGAGGTTTCAAAAGTAGGCTTGTGCTCTGTAACTAGAAACGCGGTAACTGATATTTATCACTTACGTCAAAGTTCAGTTGATAATAAAAGTATTAAAGATTTACGGATCTAATGAAATATTTGAAGGAATATCGTATTTAAGCTGACAACCCACCTGTTGCATTATAGCAATGGCTTTATGCGTTTGTAATTTTTTTTACAAAGATGAAAGTAATATTGTCAAAGTCACTATATAGTGGAGCATTCATTATCTTCACTAAATGGAGTAAAAGAAAAATCACCATGTTCGAATTTGCAAGGAAATAACTAAATGAAACATAGAAAGACGTATTTAGGAGTGAGTCCGTGGGGTCCGCGTCCGACCCCCTCCAAATTCAGAGTTTTTTTCAGAATTAATATAATTTTAGGAATAATTTTGTACATTTAACTTATATTTCATGCCCAGACACACATTTGATACCCACTTCACCCGAAAACCCGTGGATCCTCCTAAAACTAACTTCTGGATAACTGTGTGTCCAAACACATAGGCCTATATTACCTTGGTACGTACACGCGAACATTTAGAGTTAAGATCCATTTTTTGAAGATACCAGCAGATGAATCACCTATATCACTGTCTACAAGGACTAAGCATTTTCTTTTTATTATTTCATGTATAGATGACATACTTTTTTTTTCGTTTCATCATCATCATATGCAGTCGTTTTCCATCCACTGGTGGATGAAGGCCTCCCCCTTTTCTTTCCACATATCTCGGTCTGCTGCTATCCTCATCCATGCATCTCATAAAAAACGCTTGATTTCATCTACCTATCTTACATTTGGACTTCTTTTCGGTCGTTTCTTTTCTCTCGGAATCCAATATAGTACATTTGTCGTCCATCTTCCATATCGACGGCGAAAGTGCAAAACCTCGTATCTCCACTTTTTATGGAATTTTAGATTTTAGTTGCATTCAATTCCCCACAACTAAATCTACGTGTGTGCAAAAGATCGTAAACGAAAACCTAATACAAAACGTGAAAAACTAACTTTTCAAAACCTCGTATCTCATTTCTTGTGGTAAAACCTCGTATAAAATTATACGAGCTTTTACACACGTTTAGTTTTTTCGTAAATACATGTTTATGAATGATACGAGGTTTTGCCAGGGCGTATTTTTGGTATTTTAAACAGATAATCTGCCGACACTGTATTATTCTTTGCAACACTGTCTTAGTTCGCGCGTTGACGTGCGAAATAGAAAGCATAACAGGAGCTCTGTTTTATTGTGATAAGGAACAATTTTACTTGCGTTAAGTGACTACGTACAGTTGCGAGTGAAGTCTTAGTTGTGTTATGTTAATCGCAATATCATGTTTTGTGATAACTGCAAGAAATCCTTTGCTAATAGAGCAGCATTAATACTTCATCTAAGTGCTAAGTGTTGTATAGAAGATAGGAGTGTGCAAGATGTGTCAAATAGAGGGAACGATACTCTACAAGAAGTAAACGGCGATTGTGATAAGAAGAATGTAACGAAAAATACAATTCTTAAGAACAGTTCCGGAAGATTATTTCCCTTGATAATATTCCCACTGTAACTGATGAGGATTTGATATCGATGGGCATGTTAACATAGAGGCTACTGATCTAGGAACGGCGATGTCCGTTGCAGAAGAGAAAACAGTTCGAGATAGTGAAGAGATTACAAAGAAGACCAAGAAGCGAGCTTCAGACAATATTCGTAGAGCTAGAGAGAAAAATAAACGTCTCAGGATGGAAGGGAAAGCATACCTAGGATACAAGAAAGAAGACGGACAATTAATCTGCCCGGACAATTAATCTTTGTGAAGAAAGACCAGCTAGAAAAATAGGACCGACTTGCTCGTCTCAAAGTGCTAAATCTAGAGTTCGTCATTGCAACATGTTTAACGAAGAGGAACGGAAAGAGATGTTCTGTACATTTTGGGACTCAATAACCTGGGAAATGAGGAAAACTTTTGTGGCGTCATTAGTAGATAATGTGACAACCAAACAAGGGAAAGAAGATTCTCGGCGAAGTAATACCCTGAACTATTTCTTAAAGAAAAACTCAGAAAAGTTGCAAGTCTGCAAGAAGATGTTGTTGAACACGTTAGGTGTAAAAGAATGGAGCGTCAGAGCTTGGGTACAGTGCAGTGTGAGAGGAACTGGAATGCATGTCAATAGCGAAGTGATAGAATGCCCAAGGAGAAGTAGGGTAACTGGCAGAATGCGGGATGGCACAACTTTTCTGCTTTCATATTTAAATGACTTACCAAAAGTTCCCTCACATTATTGTAGGTCCACCACAAGCAAACAATATCTTGAGCTTACTTTCAAGAACTTTTCAGATTTATATTTGCATTACAAAAGTGCCTGTACTGAACACAATATTAAGACTTTGTCTTTACCAATATTAAAAGCAGAATTTGCAAAATTAAATCTTTCCATTTTCAAGCCGAAACAAGATCAATGTGACATCTGTGTGAAGCACAATTTTGGTAATTTGTCTCATGAAGAGTACAATGAACACATTAGATGTAAGGAACAAACCCGCGAAGAAAAAATTAAAGATAAAAGTGATGCAGTAGAAAATCCCACGGAAATAGCTATATTTACAATGGATGCAGAAGCTGTAAAACTCGCTCCATTTTTGAATGCAATTGCTGTTTACTATAAGACCAAACTCTGTGTTCATAATTTCACAATATTTACTTTGAGTTCAAAGGATGTATCATGTTACCTTTGGCATGAAGGGGAGGGTGGAGTAGAGGGGGCAGTGTTTACGTCTATAATAATAGATTATTTAACTTGCTACATTGATTCACACCCCTCCACGAAGAAGATCATCTTGTACAGTGATAACTGCGGATATCAAAACAAAAATGTTGTGCTCTCAAATGCTCTGCTTTGGCTTGCTACAAGCAAGAATGTAGAAATAGTACAAAGTTACTTAGAACGAGGTCATATTCAAATGGAAGTAGATTCTGTCCATGCTTCCATCGAAAAGAGACTGAAAAATAGGGAGATACATCTACCTTCCGACTATGTTGCTGTTTGCAGGGAAGCCCGTCCTAAACAGCCTTATACAGTTAAGTACCTAAGTTACAATGATTTCCGCGACCACTCTGGTACGATATATTACAAATCGATACGTCCAGGATATACAACAGGTGATCCAACAGTCAATGATATTTGCAGTCTTCTGTATACAACAGGTGGAGAAATCCACTACAAATTACACTTTAGTGATGGTTGGAGACCTTTGCACAAACGGGTAAGCAGAGGACCTTTCCCTCCTCCTGAAGCTTTGTACAAATCACAAAGGAAGATACAGGAACAGAAATATAAAGACTTGCAAGAGTTGAAACTTCTGCTTCCTAAAGAATATTGGAGGTTTTATGATTGTCTTCCTCATTGAATATGGTTACCACAGCAATTTCATGGTTGTGTTCAAGTTTAGCTCAATTTATGTACCTGTTTACTGTTTACATTGTTCCAAGAAATTCCGTTATAGAACATACATATTAAAGAAGTAGCAAGTGCAGAAAGTATTATTCAAATAACACACATTTATTCAATTTGGTTGATTGATTTATTGTTTGGGGTTTTACGTACGCTAACAATATTCCCACCGGGAAGCTCATATTAAATTTGGTATAAATTATTACAATATTCCTAAAAAATTACACAAAATCCTGCATAGGTTTTTTTTTAAAGAATGGTGTACCAAAATACACTTGCCGTTATATTATAATGTAATGTCAATAAATAAAATATTTAGTAACTATTAAAGAATTTACTTCTCAACTTAATATTCAGCATCACCTTACTATCTTTGAATAAAACCACTTAAGTTGGTAGATAAAAACGAACAAAAACACGTATCTCAATTTATCAGCAATAAAATAATGAAACTATTTCAAATCGATTACCATTACTTTATTAAACATTTAAAGTATCATCTCGAATTATAACACTGTTTCCAAGAAGAATAAATTGAAAGCAAAACGGTTTTATTGCTCTCCTGAAAAGTTTGGTTTTCATGAGTTACGAGGTTTTGCACTTTCGCCAGCGATATGTTCGTCTAGCTATGTGACCACTTCATCTTCTTCGCAGTCTTGATTACATCCTCTACCTCTGTTTGTACACTAATTGTCTTCCTGTCCCTCTTGGTTATTCCTACATGCATATCTCCATTGCTCTTTGTGTGATTCTCAATCTTTGAGTCGTTTGCTTATTCAATGTCCAAGTTTCACAGCCGTACATCATCACGGGTAAGACACATTGATTATATATAAACTTTACACTTCAGACACATTGGTAGTTTGCTTTTGAAAGTAAATTATAGTCTTCCAAACGAACTCTACGTCATTTTACATCTTCTATTTATTTCATCCGTCAACTTGGCATTCGATGTTTTGAGCTGGCCTAGGTAAACATACTCATCAAATATGCCTATCGTCTCTCCATTAATTTTTACTTTTTTCTTTGCAGCATGCTGACTGTACATTACTTTTATATTACTTAAATTCATTTTAAAGCCTATTTTCGAACTCTCATTACTCAGTTCTTCCATTCTGGTTTGTAGTTCTTCTGCACAGCGAACCGTAGGTGATGGAAGATTTTTTCGTTTAAAACTTAGTAAATTAGCCGAACGCCCATGCAATGTTCTAGAACACTATTTCCAGTGTTTTAAAACAAGCCATAATAGAGGTCAAGCATGGCCAACAGAAAGGCCGTTGGCTGCAGGCGACCCGTCATGTAATATGTGAGGCCCGCGATAAGATAAAGACTACCGTAAAATATAATATATCTAATTAAATTTACTTTAAAAGCTTATAATTACATTCAAGTAGTTGAATTTAAATATATTTATGTCCTTCAAGCATCGAAGACTGAGGGTAAGAAGATACCGGAAGGAGTTGGCCAGGGCCTAAGTTAAAGGTACCATCCCGGCAATTGTCTGGTGTGGCCGAGGACAAACCTTGGGAAAAAAACAGCCAGGATAGTTGGCCACTGGGATTACAATCAAGTACTCTACGAATATATTGTTATTCCAATAGTAAAATGATTTTATAAAGATAGTAATTAAAATACACATCTATTGCCTTGAAAAACTGCCGAGTTTATTTTTATTCAAGTTCTGTCTAAAAGTGTGCGGTGCGTCATCATCATATAATGGCACTCGTAAAGGATAAAGTTGGGCACGCCTGATCTTCCTAACTTGAGAATAGAAAAGTAATTTCAAATCAAACATAGTTTTCTTTCGGTAACATAATTATCGGCACCGAGTTTCAGAGAAGTTTGAAGTATTATAAGTTTTTGGAATTGCGAGTATTGTGCCACATGTATTCAAATAACTAACACTGTTATCGTAACCAACACTGTTACATAAGTCTCTGAATTCAGTATATCTTTATTTCAATACAAGGGTATTGAAGTCATTTTCAAGATTTCATACAAAGTATATTGCCCTTTGTCAGTAAACATATAATACATCTGTTTTAACACTATCTTTTTCCTGATATTTTCAGTTCCGTTAGAATTTTGAGGATTATCCATTACAGTTTTATCTCCGTTATTTAATCCGACACGTGAAAAATTACATCATTCGTGTTCTAAATGGGTAAAGTACCTACCACTAGCGTGAAGCTATCGATTGAGAATCTGTTGTGAAAATTATAAACAATTACTGAAAATGCGTTAGTGAAACATTAATTAGAGGAGATACCGGTACATCTAGAATTTATACGAACTATAAATGGTGGTGGCATTCAGCGCGGTGAGGGTTCACTGAATTTGTCCTTCGAATGCCACGGAGAACATCCGACTCACAGTGAGCCGACGCCATCTTTGTAAGCAAAGATTTTCGTGCTCACTTGTGAGCCGGACTCCCGGCTTCCGGCGGAGAGGACTATAGTGTCACGTATGAATTTAATAGTAATTATTATGAAATAACTACAAGTGATGAGGTGCACTTGCAGCTTCAGTCTGATAAGATGTTAGATCTACATGTTATCGCTTTAAAACGGTAACATATGCCTTACATCTTCCCGACGCGTCATGTTTACTACTCTTTGTGCTGTGCGATATTCAATTGTTCATGGAACTTCAACCATACGCTATATAAAATTCAACTATTTGTTGAGCATAAACGAAATTAGGCATCCGAAGGATCCGCTGTGAGCGCTCACTCACTGCAGATCAATCTCACTGAGCCGCTCACCGCGCTGAATGCAGCCAATGCTACTATTACCGTCCAGTTAATCTTAAAAGAGACTGAAAATAACACACAATTGTTCCATGCCCCCCTTGAATACAATTAACATATTAAAATATAAATATACTCAAAGTCATCTAGTGTTGTTACTAGAAACTTTAAATATTACCAAAGAGGTTTCTAAAACAAAATTGAATTGTCCAATCTAAAACAAAATGGATTGTAAATAGACTGCTTCATGTCTTCGTCCATAACAGTATTGTCTTCTTTTCTTTGGAAATCTGAAGAATTTACAAGTTTTACATAAAGCATAGTTTCTGCAGTCAAACGCAAAGCATGTAGTCATATATATTATAAGGTATAATATAACTATTAAAAAGTGATAACACGTTAAGAACATCCTTTTTTCTTCTGCATCCATACTAAACTTGTACGCTATTCCGTGTGTATAAAGCCAGTCGATCTGGTTGCTAGGATACTGCGTAACAATGACGTCGACTTTAACAGCGTATAACCAATGTTCGAAGAGGGAGAAAAACATAGACGGTATGTTTTTCTAATATTTTCCTATATATATATAACACGCGTACTGTGTTTTAGTAACGGTATGCTTGTAGCTCCCAAAAACCGATATGCCGTACCGGTGCATACCGCCTCACTTTGACCTCTACTTGTAGCACAGTTTCCCTTGAAATGGTATGGGACTTACCATGTTTCAATTGCGAATACTTATTCCGCCTGGTAATCAACTTTGTCTTAATTCGAACATATTTCTTGTGCTATGAGATACTTTTATTTAGATGATCTCCAGAGATTCCGGTTTATATTATGGCATGTAAAATGATCAATTAGATCTTCTATCGTTCATTACTAGGTGATACAAAAAATATTTAATACCATGAACGCATATCTTTCATATAAAACAAGGATAACCCCCCCCCCCCACACACACACACAGAGAGAAAGAAAGAGAGAAAGAGGGAGATCGATTACGACACTAAAAATGCAGGTAACGATTTTACCACTATTACAAAACCGTCAAGATGTTTGTTTCTGCAAGAAAACTAGGTCCCATTAATCTATATAAAATCCAGAAGAAAATAATAAAAAAAAAAACTTTTTGAAAACATTCTTTTCTTAAAGAGTTCGTACTAAAAGTAAAAAAAATAATGTTGTTTATGCATGACTAAAAAGAAAAGCATTGGGCGCGCTAATTCAAGTATTTATAAAGTAACTGTATATGAGAGCACGCCCCATGCTTTTCTTTTGTAATCATTTTTTTTTTTTTTTTACTTTTAGCATGAAAAGAATGTTTTAGAAGACTTTTTTTAATTATTATTTTTCGAGTTATTTTGGTGTTCGTATACTTTTTGTTAAACTGATCTTGTCGCCGAAATCCTAAGGTGTTCTGCAACCAGTCAAACACAGCAGTCATTGCGGGCTAGTATCTATTTCAGAATAAATAAATTTTTACTAAAAAAAAAATATGCTTTTAAAATAATTATATAAATATATGAAAGTAACAATGTGATATTGTATTGTTACCCGACTTGCGTTGCTGTGCAAAGTTTCATCATTGTATGACGTCAGGAAATTAGTTAAATTAAGTTGCAAGATTGAAGGACACGATGATGAATTGTGAGTTAAAGAAAAGTACGTAAAAATTATACTAATGATCGGCAAATCTCTCGAAGGAGTGCCTTAAACTTTTAAGAAATACTGTAGATTATAAATAAATGTTCTTACGTATAACGGGTTGTAAGTTTCCCTCATTACACAGAAATGTCCACAAATGCCGTTGAATCTAACCACAAAATTACTTTTGAGTCATGAATACTGAACTAACGCTAATATAAATTTTAATTAATTTGAATTTGTAAGTATGACCACAGATAAACTAATAGTTTATCTGTGGTATAACCCTTAGACATCCATGGCTCAGGCCGGGATAGGGTAGGTGCAAGGGTGCTCAAAGGAGTCAACGAAGGTCTAAGTTGAAGATACTATTTCTGTATTTACGTAGTATAACTGAGGAAAATCTCTGGGAAACCTCGGTCAGACTAGTAGCAAGGGCGCCCATATGGGGGGCAAGGGGGGGGGGCGCTCGCCCCCCCCCCTAGCCGGAGAAAATTATACTATGCAAGATAGAAAACAAAAATAAAATGTTTATATGTACTTTCTATATTTTATTTTATTTACATATTTATTGTCAACACAACAAGCTTAGTAACATAATTAGAGTGTCGATATTTAAAATGCTCATTTACAGACATTTTTTATTACAATATTTCTAAATGCGTTCGAAGACGAAGACAGATCACATATATCCAATTCGATGGAAGTTCTACACATTTCATTGTAGGTAGTTACATATTCTCCAGATTGGTGATTTCATAATTATATTGTCCTTGCCTTTTTGCAGTGAAAGAGACCAGTGTTAGTGTTGTCTACGCGAGTTTTTCATGATGGGATACGAAACTGTAACAATGATACCAAGTCTGTGCAGTCTAAGCCATTTTGAATTATTTTCGTAAGAAATAACAGATCAGAAATGCTACCCTACGTCTTTGCTCTAATGAACATAAGCATAGTACATTTTCTTTAATGTAGAAACGATGTTAAATTTTCTTCTAATTCTTATTACAAATGCTAGGATTTTAAAAGCATCATTTGTAATAGTTTTTATGTGGCTGTTAAACGTTAATTTAATATCAAACGTAACATCAAGATTTTTATCTACGTCGGGCCTACTTATGAATGTAACAATTAAATCGTTTTATTTGTACTGAATGATAAAATGTCGTATTAATTGCAAGTTGATTGATAATACCCCAGTTAGTAAAGTTGCCTAAACTATGCTGTATAGTTTTATGGCATCTTCATGGAATTAATTTTAGCATATATTTAAGGTCATCCGCAAATAGCACTTTTCCATTATCTGGTAAGTATTGCGGTAGGTCATTAATGAACAAGTGGAATAACAACGGTCCAAGATTCGAGCCTTGCGGGACTCATGACAGTGCTATCTATTCGTCAGTTTTGTGTTCCTTAAATAGAGCAGATCGTCTGCGATTAATTAGATAAGAGCACATGAACCTATTCAAAGGCAGCGAAAAGTGATGGTGATTTAATTTACCTAGTAATACATTGTGATTAAGTCTGTCAAATGCCTTTTCAAAGTCAATATAAATCACATCGACTTGCTTTCCTTTGTCCAACGAGTTTTCAATAAAATCTGTAACAATTGTAAGGTTCATTACAGTGTTCGATTTTTGTGAAACAATGGCATGTTGTTTAGTTGAGATAACTGCGTTCAGATGATTAATAATTCATTAATATGCAATCAGTTCAGAGAATTTTGCAAAGATTGGTAAGATTGCCATAGGCCTATGGTTGGTAATTTCTCGTCTCTTGTTTGTTTTAGGTATAGGACAAACTAAAGCAGATTTCCATTTGTTAGGGAAAATACATGTTTTTAGTGCCAAGTTGAACGCAATCAATAGGGAATATTTAAATTTAGCAATGCATCCTTTCACTATATACGAGGGTATACCATCAGAGCTAACTGTCGTTTTGGATTTTAGATTCTTGACAGTCTTTCCTATTTCACTCAAATGTATTTGATCAACAGGCAGTATCCAGATTTCTTCGTAACCCCTAGAATTACTATAAAAATTACTGAACGGTTGAGAGGAGGATACAAATACTGATTGGAAATACTGTGCAAACGTATTAGCTATTTCTTCATTATTACACAAATCTGACCTTCAAATTTTAATATATTTGGGGGAAGATGTTTTATTGTGTTTTTAATAAATTTCCACAGTTAACCTGGATCATAATTGATATTATGTTCAGAATTTGATATAAAGGTCGTATAGGTTATTTTTATGTCTTTCTTGACTTCCCTACGCAATCGAACAAATTCCTTATAGTAGGGTTTTGAATTTTCAATTTTGTACATGATAAATTGTTTTAACATTGAGCTTCCTAATAACGTCTTCAGTAAACCAGGCCAGATACTTTGGGACAGTTTCTTTTTTTTTCTTCTTCTTTGCAGGGCACACATTTGATAATTATTTCATAAATAGTGTCTTAAAGTTTACTGTCATTCACATTATTATACTCTTTTAAGCATTTCTCAACTTTCAGTATACTTTAAGGTAGGTTTAATGTACTTTATGACATGGTTCTTTTGCGCCCTTAATTTAGTCAATATTGTTGTGGTTATCTTGTTGATAACTTTGAGTAAATCATAGAAAAACTGTCACCTTATTCTTGCCCCCCTCTGAAAACCACAAGATGGGCGCCCATGACTAGTAGGCCTCTGGTATCGAACTCAGGACCTCATTCATGCAAAGTCAACGCTCTACCATTTGAGCTGAGGCTGATCGGTCTAAGACAGCGTTTCTCAACCTTTTTTTTATCCTGCGACCCCATTTTACCATGTCTTATAGCCACAAAAATATGACATTTTTTTAAACATGAAAGTTGGTTTGCTGTATTTATTTGATAATAAATATCCTAATTATATTATTCAAAAACTTCAAATTATCTTTTATCTTTTAGTAATTATAAAAACAACAAGCAAAATAAAATATCTTCTTTGAAATTTTAGTTATAACCGGCAAAACCTTAGTTAAATTCGTTTTTCATCTTCCCTCGCGACCCCCTTGGACAATGCCCGTGACTCAACGTTGAGAAACCCTGGTCTAAAACGTGTTCCTCAAGTTGTCAGGGCCATGTGCAACTTATCTGTGCTTTGCGTGCGTAGTACAATAATTGTTTTAATACAAAACTAAATATATAAATAATATAAAAATATTTTTTATTAAACGCTTTTATTATAAATGCAGTAAAAGAGAGGAAATAAGCTTTTTATCATATCCGTATATTCTGAGGAAATTATGGTAATATAATAGTGATTATACTCGTGATTAATATTGTGTAATATTATTATTAACGTGAATATCATGTTATTATTAATATTTTTCGCCCGAGCCTGAGATGCCTAAAAGCCATAATAAATAGATTCAAATTAACAATTTTCTATTTATAAATGGTTTCGCTCACGCTCACATTTATCGTTTTATAATTCGTATTTATAAATGGTTTCAAAATATAAAGATATTGTAAAAGACTTATTTTTTACTTTTTAGTGCATTTTCTAAAAACATTTTTATTTTTATGATTTTTTAAGTTAAGGCATGTTTTTTTTTTTTTTAATATTTTTGTATAATACGTATTATAATTCGTTTAGCCGAAATCATCGTTGCCCTATACCATAGGGTACTCTCGCAGCTGGTAACCTACCACCAGTCCACCACCTGGAGGTTCAACGCTTATTGTCACAAGATGTAACGCATTTTTTTTATGTATCCGAATATCTCCTGTAATTCCATGTTAAGTTTTTATTGTTATGAATTGCATGTTCTTGCCTCACACCCTTCAAATCATAATCAGATAATCTTTTTGCAGTAACAAATTATTTGTTTTTAGCAATAACAAAAGTGAAAAGTGTTTTGAGAAACGCAGCTACATTTAAAAAAAAAAAATGTTCGTCAGCTAATACTCTTATTGAAACTAAAAATTAGTAGCATTATTAACTAACTCTGTAGCTTAAGGAACTCGCAGTTCATGGCCACGGTAACAATCGTGTCCTATTGGATTGTATCCTGGGCAAGATTAAGAATATTAAGATCAAGAATGAAAAAAATATAAATAAAGTTTATATATATAATAATAATAAATCACAGCCATATTCAATCCACTAGTGGATGAGGCCTCTCCCCGAAGGCAGGAGTCGGTCTACTGCTCCCACGCTGACCAGACGGGTTGGGAGAGGAGAGCCGAAGCTCTCACTGTGATCGCCACTGTCTTTTATTTCACAGCAGCTCCCCAATTGTCCTCACGATGCTGGGTCAACACCGAAATATTTGAGTCGAACCCGGGACCGCTCGCATTGAAGTCGAGCGCGCTACCGACTAGGCTACGCAGGATATATATATATATATATATTTATATTAAAGCGAACAGTCGGTCTCAAAATTTGTTGGGTGGTGTTAGATCATCACTTGCATGACTATTGACGTTCTTCCAGACTTCGTTTATTTTTTCCCTTTATTATTGTTGGAAAATGCAAAACCCCACGAAAACATGTATCATACTGAAAAAATATTACAATAAAAAATAAAAACAAACTTTTATTTAAAATAATACAACAATTCGTACTTTTACAAAAACAAGTAAAAAATAATTGTGTTTATGCATGACTAAAAGATAAAATACGGCCTTTTAATATACACTCATTTTTATAATTCTTCAAATGGCGCGCCCCGTATTTTTCTTTTGTCATTCATAAGCAAAATTATTTTTTCAGTTTTTAATTCGAATCGTTTTACTTTTTTTTTTAAAGACAAGTATGTTTTTTGAAAAGTTGTTTATGTATTTTTTTATTTTTTTTTAGTTATTTCGGTGTTCGAATACTTTTTCCTTACCATATACAGGTAAAATCCCGTTATAACGAATTTTACAGGACCCCGCGATTTTATTTCGTTATAACGAAAATTCATTGTGTTGGAGAACAAAAAAATCGGCGGGAATTTCGAAGAACTTCTTTCTAACGGAAAGATCGTTATACAGTAATGACGTTCGTTGAAAAGGAATTTTACCTGTATATTGTAAGCTGATGTTTTGTCACCCAAATTCTAAAGTGTTCTGCAACCAGTCAAACGCAATATCGTTGCGGGTTAGTATTGATTTTAGGACAAAGAAGTTCTTACTAAAACAATAAAATGTGCTTTTAAAATATATAAATTATTAAAGTAACAGTGGAATATTATATTGTAACCCGACTTACGTCGCTGTGCACACTTTCATCATTGTCTGACGTCGGGAAATCAGTTAAATTAAGGCTAAATCCAAGTGGGTTTTCCCGCGCTTTTTATTTTAAGTCAATTATTCAAATTTCAGTAGAGGAAAACAAAAATTAACTCTCACAGAGCAAAGTTCGTTTCGCCTTTCAATAATGAGTACAAATTAGTTTTAATAAAATATTAAGAGTAAACTCAGGATTGTGTGCAGACAGTATTGGGACATTATTCTGGCCGTAAGGTTGCAAGATTTGAGGACACGGGAACAATTGTGAGTTTAAGAACATTATGTATAAACTAACACATATGCTCATCCGCTCACATCTCCGAGACAGTGTTACATCACATAGTGCAATAATTACATAGCGTACCACTGTGCCTCCTTTATTGCGTGTGGAAAACCCTTCTTTAAGCATGTAGTAACCATACTTTTTTATTTGGCTGAAAAGCGTTCATGCTGGAAATTTTTAGCAAATTCTTTCAGGACTCTGCCTCAAGCATCTTCTGGTGTTTCCATTGGTCTCACCATTGTGTTTATATCATTGTTCTCCACAATTGATGCTCTTCCTCCTGTTTCTACATATGAATCGCTGAGTTGAGAAACGTCATAAGTCACTCATGTGCCGAAAATAAGTTGACATGCATCTTTAATTCTTTAAGGACATTTACTTCTAGATCTAACAGCCGTTTCAACAGCAGACAATAGTCGACCTACATGGCTCTGATGTGCGGACATTAGCGTATTCATTTTCAATAATTATAACTCTGTGTGTAAAGTTTTAAAACTCTCTTGTAAAATATAGTTTGCTTGACTTATGACGTTTCTCAAATCAGCGATTCATATGTGATCGCTTCGTTACTGTTATTCTTGGATTCCTAGTAACTAGGGACAGACAGCATTAACGTTGAAAGTTCCGATAAACCAGGAAAATATCTACATAATCATTCATTGTCATTTTCGTATTTAAAACTGTGTATAAAGTTTCAGATGTCTAGATAGACTGGAAGTGAACTAAAATTCTGTTACAAAGTATCGTTTCTCACAAGCACGAATTAAGTTAAAATAAAAGTGTGTAATAATATTTATTTCTTTAATTTATAAAACTTTGTGCAGAGTTGTTGAAAGTTGCTTCAATTCAAGCATTTTATTTTCCTTCAAAGCAGTAACATAATGAAAAGAAAATATGTTTAGAAAAGACAGTGCACGTGATTGGAGATACTACAGCAATCTCGCAAGCAGATTTTAACACTGACAATGTGTGCGTGTTTAAATATTTCCTTTACAAGTATGGTGAAATATTGAAATATTTTTTATTTGTAAAACTTTGTGTTGACAATAAAATTTATTTCATTGAATTTCGTTGTTTGAAACAGTACTATGTTAGGTATTAGTTGGCATAATAAATGTAAAAAAAAAATGAATATATATAAATTATAGAAAAGAATGTTTTTAATAAACAGGTGATGCATAACTGTATGTAATATTAAACGTAGTTTTCTCACCATTCTCCTCGGTGAGTAAAGCATGTCGCTTACAACAAGATGACACAGAACTTATTTGTAGTTCAGTGTAGTGCTGTAAGTATTGTTTCTTGAGGAAGAACCTTACAATATCGGGAATTTTAGAACGGGAGATACCCTGCGAATTTTATACAGCAAATGAAACATTCTGTAGAAACTTTTTTGATTTTATAGTATACTTTCTTATTTTTAAAATCAGCATATTTTGCGTGACAGTATATTAAAAACAAAATAAAAGGGATCACAATAATTGTTCATTGGATATATTTAATATTTTCGTCACGGTATCACAAACGGTTGACATTCGCGCCATTAACTCGGCAACGGTATATATATTGTTCCGAATATAAGTCGACCTTCGTTTTCAGGACCACTCGGAGGAAGAAAAAATCAGTTTTTTTTAATAGTATTATGGATGGATAGAAAATGGTCTACTCATTTTTGAAGGTCAAAGGGCACGGTCGATTGAACATACTGGTTCCTGCAAGCTGTGTTCATATGCAACACAATCCAAGTGTTGTCACAGGTCTTTAACAGTAGTCAGGAGTAAAATATAAACGGGTGAAGAGATTCCTCCACCTTTACTTCGTATAAACAAGTCGAAACAACATATAAAATAAAAGGGCAAGCAGTGAAAAAAATTATAATTTCGGAGACAATCCCGATTATAAGTCGACCTCGCTTGTCGAATGCTAATTTTGAAGTCCACTTTTTAGGAGGGGGAGGGGGGAGTCTGTTTATATTCGGGATGATACGGTATATACATTAAAAAATTTGATGACAGAAGAAGTTCATTGTAAGCCGAGAACAAAACCATTGTTTGTTTCAGATCTGTCAGACACTATATTGCAAAATACGCATGGCTGATCTTGTAAACTGATTGCATGTATCAAAGCGTTTTAATTCTTTTAATTTTGCATATGCATATCTAATCCTTTTGGTGCAAGAAGAACATATTTTTTATAGTAACCCCTCACGTGTCGCGGATTTGGGATCGTCATTACGGATGCACGTAGATTGGAGTTTACCTGAAGCATGTCCATGGAATTCCTCAATTTCACTAAGTGAATTCTAGTATGGTACTTATTAGTAGGACCCTGTCAGCTACCTTCCCTTTCCCTGTCAGAAGAGTGCTTGCTTGCCGAGAGACGTCATTCTTCAGATATGATACATGCTTGCCTGACTGGCCAATAAAACGTAAGCTGAAGAATATACAGTAAATAAATTAACTTTTATAGTGAAGCGAGATTTAAAATATCCAGTTTCTGCTATAAAATGCCTTATTTTCGTATTCCTGTTTCAAGATACTTCAAGTAAGAAAAGTATTAATTTAAGAAATGAATGTTGATTAGGGTTATGGGGAGAAGAAGTCTTTCTTTAATAGTCGTCAGTGGGAAACAAACTTAATAAAACCTCTTGAAAATGCAAAAAGAATAAGAAAGCATTTTAGAAGATTAAAATATGCTTTGTATCACGTTGAAATATTTTGCATTCACAATGTAAGAACACTTTTGATAACCATATACAGAAACGTGTGGGATATATATACAGTATGTATGTATTTGTGTAGTTATCAATCGTATAATGATATCACACACAAAATTTCAACCTATTGTCAGCAAGGTGAACATTGAGTGATTAGTATGTACATTGCGGTAGGCACCAGGCGGTGAAAGACTATTCGTCAAGTGGTGAAGGGAGGTGGGGGCCGCACTGGCTTTCTTTGTATTACCACACATGTTTTCTAAACACTGGAGCCATGCTATTGTTTTCGATTTGAATAGTTCTATGTGTTGTTATCACGCCGTAAGGTTACACCACCTAACAAAAAGAAAACTTGGGAAAGTAACACAGTAGGTGCCTTGCTCTGTTCTTCGTATATATATATATTCAGTGTATACGTATATATACTGTATGTATATACATAAGTCTTTTGTGTGTTTTCAAAACTGGTCACAATTAGTGAGCGTAAAGAAAACCATCAAATCCTTGGACCGAAGAATAAACATCATTGTCGCGGTTGGTGGTTACTGTATTGCTAACGTCTTTTAATTCAGCCCTTCCTTACCCCCACCAATCCTTGCCAACATCTCTATAATTTGCAAATAGAAAACTTCCTATTGTCCACAGCCATAGGAGGTTATCAAAAGGCTGTGTGCATTCGTTAATATTTCGTCAAGTAAGCTAACTGACCTTAAATTACTGTGTTCATGACCATGTGTGTTAACGTATGTAAGCATGTGTGTATATGTATGTATGTAACTACTACATAAAAGCGAAAGCTCACAACATCAACCCCTTCCCTACAGTTGTTTTTATACGGACATCATCAAAGTTAATGAACACTAGCACAAAATGTGTTTCTTTAATACTTGCTTAAAGGCTTTTAAAATTTGCAGAGCGTCCATTAAAGAGTTTTGTGGGCATTTTTCTTCCTTGCTCTAAGTTTTTTTTTTTTTAACTGCCTGCGTACAACTACCTAACAATTATAGTGGGCGTAAAAATGAGTGATAGACCCAACAAAAATATTAGTAGGGTTACCATACGGACGTATTTTATACAGACAGTCCATATTTTAAAGGCTCTGTCCGTTTCCGTACCGTACTTTGCAAAAACTAACTAAAGTGTCGTTACTTTTCGTTTAATTAGTTGCTGACTTAATTATTTTGTAAACCCATAACATTTCCACACGTGCACCCCGTACATATCACACTATTTCAATTGATTTTCGCGTTGCACATAAATGTTCCTATAGTATTAAAATGTATAGCTTTACCTAGCTCCTTTGTGTTCATTGTATTCTTTGTAAATCTTGTTTGTATTCTCCTGTATTCACTGCAACGTACGGTAGTATGAATATTTG
Source organism: Lepisma saccharinum (assembly GCA_022664845.1). NCBI lineage: Eukaryota > Metazoa > Arthropoda > Insecta > Zygentoma > Lepismatidae > Lepisma > Lepisma saccharinum. The sequence continues at coordinate 28,054 of JAGDQP010011577.1, forward strand.
TTGTGAATTTATTGTACAGTAATTGAAATTGAAATAAATAATCTGTATGAGGTATTTAATTATTTACAACACAACAGGCTTTATACCCCAATTAGAGCGCCGATATTTAGAATGCTCATTTATAGACATTTTTTTTATTACCATATCTCTAAATGCTTTGTTAGACATATCACATATATATAGAATTCGATAAAAGTTCTACACATTTCATTGTAGGTAGTTCATATTCTGCAGACTGGTGACTTCATTATATCGGTCCTTGCTTTTTTCAGTGGTAAAAACTACGCGAGTTTTTAATGACGGGACACGAAACTGTAATAATGATACTAAGTCTGTGCAGTCTATGCCGTTTTGAGTTAATTTCCTAAGAAATAATAGATCAGAAGTGCAATGGCTTTGCTCTAACATCTGAAAATTGTTTATAATGATTGTATTGTACTTTTCCTAAGTAGGATAGATCCGAGTTAGTTTATGGGTTAGAAATTTGGATTGGATTTTCTCTGGTCCTTGCCGTTTTTTTTTAGTTGATGCGGATTCCAGATGGTAGAAGCATATTCTAATTTGGAACGAACATAAACATAGTACATTTTCTCTAACGTACAAACGTTATTATACTGTCTTCCCATCCTTATTACAAATTCTAGCATTTTAAAAGCTTCATTTGTAATATTTGTTCTGTGGCTGTTAAACGTCAATTTCATATCAAACGTGACACCAAGATCTTTTAACTACATCAAACGTGATACCTACTTAGTGCATAAATTTCGTGACGTATTCTGTACCAGAGTGCTTCTGTGTGTACGAAAACTGGTCAACAGAATTAAATAAATCAAATCGAAACTGCGTTTGTTATCGCCTAGTGAGGTGGCCCCTGTGAGTTGAGTGGTAACGCTCTCTTCCGTATAATCAGGGAGTACCGGGTTGGATTTCCGGTGGCAACAAAAGTGGTTCGTTCACTTTAACAAAAAATATAAGTTTCGTTCTTAGAAACTCACAAGCTGGCTTAGGACGTTAGTAACATATCAGTCAATGAAGAATTTTTATTTCAACCCAGTAATGAATAATGACGGTGCAAAACTGGACAAAAACTTACTTTGTCGTACCGGTGATATACACCCCCTTAGATTTGCAAAACAGATCTAAGTTATAGTTGTTCTGGCCATTTATATGCTTGAAACAAAGACATTTCATAATAGATAATAGTGCAGAACAACGAAAGTATTAGTTTTTGTAATTTCATGATTAAGATAAGATTTATTGCGTTCTTTTCACCATACATGTTACAAAAATTCTAAAAATGATATAGAACATGTCAATATGTATACTAACATACAATTAGAATTACTGCCAAGATGTACATACAAGAAAACATGACATATTACTATATAAACATGCCATACACAGGAACTAATTATATACATGTAGAATTAATCTTTGTTACTCTTTAGATATTCCTCTACGGAATAGTAGACATTTTTGGACAAAAGAAGGTTTAACAGCACACCTAAACTGTGTAGGATTACTTATATTTCTTATTCTAGTAGGCAGTTTGTTATACAGGGTTATACCAACATAAAAATGAGATTTAAAAAAAGAGATACTATGTAATAGTAACTTTAAATTATATTTATTGCGTGTAAAACATTGGTGAAAATCCGAGTTCTTTTTATATCTGTGCAAATTATTTTTAACAAAATTTAAAACCTCACATATATAAATGCAAGGAACTGTAAGTACATTTAACTATGGGAATAGCTTCCTGCAACTGCTACGAATTGGAGCGTTTCTTATAATTCTAATTACTTTTTTTTTTTGTTGCCTAAAAATCCTTACTAAGTTATGAGCAGAGCCCCAAAAAGCAATACTGTATTTTATATGAGAGTAGAATATGGCATAATACAGAGAAAGAATAGTTTGTTTATCCAAAATCATAACTAAAGATCGGATAATAAAAACAGAGGTTGAAAGTTTAGCGCATAGTGCGGTAATATGTTTGCACCAAGAAAGCTTCTCGTCCACTTGCATGTCGAGAAATTTAACTGATTCAACACACTCCGTGATGTTTATTTATTTAGTGACAACACAACAGGCAATGGCCTAATTATAGTGTTGAGCTTTACAAAGTAGTTGTACAGAGTTTATTGACAATGTCATCTCTAAATTCTTTAGGCGACGTCATTGTGAACTGTACAGAACTTGTTATATATAGTACAAATTCTCCAGATTGGTGAGCTCATCAAGATATTGGTTCTTGCCTTTTTACAGTGGAAGGGACCAGTATTATTAACGCGAGTTTTAGATGATGGGACACGAAACTGTAATGTTGAAACTAAATCCATACAATCTAACTTATTTTGAACAATTTTTTGAAGAAATAACAGATCAGCAATGTTGCGCCTTTGTTCTAAGCTCTGAATATTAAAGTTCTCAATGACTGCATTGTAACTATCATAAGCAGGATGAATTCGAGTTTCTTTAAAAGTCAGGAATTTAAGAAATTTTGATTGGATTTTCTCTAATTGTTGGCATTGTTTCAATTGATATGGATTCCAAATAGAAGAAGCATATTCTACCTTGGAGTGAACATAAGCATAGTAAATTTTTTCCAGTGTTGATATATTGTTGAATTCTCTTCCCGTCCTAATTACGAATCGTAGAAACTTCAAGGCTTCATTTGTTATATTTATAACGTGTATGTTAAAAGTCAATTTCGAGTCAAAACTGACACCAAGATCCTTAACTACAGTAGGTCTGTTTAGTACAATTTTCTTAATGGAATAATCAAATTGATGAGTGGTTTTATTTCTATTAAATTATAATATTTTACATTTACTTATGTTGACTCCAAGTTGATTAATAACACACCAGTTTGCAATATTATCTAAGCTTTGCTGAAGCCTTATGCAGTCTCCGATAGAGTTAACTTTTGTATATATTTTAAAGTCATCTGCAAATAACAATTTTTCATTATCAGGCACATAATCAGGAAGATCATTAACAAATAAGAGGAATAATAAAGGTCCTAGGTTCGAACCCTGAGGAACTCCTGAGAATGCAGAATATTCATATGATTAATGTTCTTTATAGACAACTAATTGCTTGCGATTTGTTAAGTACGAATGGAGGACCCTAATCACAGTGGTTGAGAAGTGATAGTGATTTAATTTTTCCAGTAATATATTGTGATTAACCCTGTCAAATGCTTTCTCAAAGTCAATATAAATCACATCAACTTGTTTACCTTCGTCCATCGAATTTGCTATGTAGTCCGTAACAAGTGCTAAGTTTGTTACCGTGAATTTCTGAGAAACAAAGCTATGCTGCTTAGTTGAAATAACTGGTTGAATATGATTACTAATTCTCTTGTATAAGATCTGTTCAAATAATTTTGCAAAAGCTGGTAATATTGCAATTGGCCTGAAGTCATTAATGTCTCTATTATTATTAGCACGTTTTTAGGGATAAGTTAAATGTTATCAATAGGGGATATTTAAATATATCAACACATCCCTTAACTACATATGAGGGTATACCATCAGAACCAACTGTCGTCTTCGATTTTAAATTTCTGATAGCATTTTCAACTTCCTGTAGTTGAATTTTGTCAATGCACAGTGTCCCTATTTCATCATTTCTATTACTAACAGCATCACCATTAAGATTATTATATGTATGAGAGGAGGATAGAAATACCGATTGAAAATACTGAGCGAATGCATTCCCTAGTCCCTATCTCATCATTGCTAGACAACTCCTGTCCTTCAAATTTTAATACATTTGGTGGTAGGTACCTTTTTTATTTTTGATAAAATTCCATAGTTCGCTCGAGTTGGAATTGATATTATTTTCAGAATTAATTATAAAACTCTTATAGGCAATTCTAATGTCTTTCTTAATTTCCCTACAATCGAGCCAATTCTTGATAGAAAGGTGTTGAGTTCATGATTTTGACCCTGGATCGTTTATGATAATAAACAATGATGTGGTCATTTATGATTAATTGTGGATAAGGGTAGGAGTTGAAGATAAAAGAAAATGAAGACATTTTGTTTTTTCTATATTGAGAAGCAAATTGTTGTGATAAAACCTTTGTTCAAGCTGAGAGGCAGTAGCGTTGATTTTCGCTTGCAATTGATTTATATTATCATCTTTGATTATGATATTGGTATCATCTGCATACAGAAACTAGTTTACCTTCTGATATATTGATAGGGAGATCATTGATGTAAATCAGAAAAAGTAGTGGCCCCAAGACTGAACCTTGTGGAACACCAATTTCCATCGGTTTGGGCCTCGAAGTAGCTTTGCAATAAGTTGATTTCCTAGTATAAGCAACTTCTACTATTTGAGATCCATTTTTAAGATGACTTAAACCATTCATTAGAAGTACCTCTTACTCCATATTGCTTTAAGTTTTTTTTTAGTAATAGTGAATGATCAACACAGTCAAAGGCCTTACTTAGATCACAGAAGATTTCAAAGGGATAAACTTGACTATCCAGAGCAGTAGTGACCTCCGCTATGAATTCAGCTAAGGCAGTTTGGATAATTTACCTTTCAGGAAATCATGCTGAGAAGTTGATATAATGTTATTAGAGTTTAAATATGAGAGTATTCTTTTACTCATAAGTGACTCCAGAATTTTAGAAAACTTGGAAGAAGGAAAAATAGGCCTGTAGTTCGAAAGATTACTTTAAGGTTCTGTTTTGAGAAGCGACTTGACAAGTGATGTTTTCAGAATATATGAAAAGATGCCTTGTGAGAAGGACTCAAATAATCAATGCTAACGGAAGAGCAATAGCGTGGATACATATGTTTATAATAAATTCAGGAATTTCATCCTTACCTGCTGATCTTTATATTTTTAAAGCGGTTGACAATTTGAATTATTTCATGTGGAGTGTTGGGTGTTAAAAAGGAGCCATTAATCGAAGTTTTTTGACAAAGTTTTCCAGTAGTAGGCTCAGGACGTGACTCTACCAGGTTCTTAGCAATGGTGCTGACAGTAATCGTTAAAATGTTCCGCAATTTTAACAGGGTCGGTACATATTTCATCATTGGGAAGCACTACTTCTAAATGTCTGATCTCAAAAGATTTCTTACTACTTTCTTTATTTATTATTTTCCATGCCATTTTAGTTTTATTTTCCGCATGTAGATTGTTCTATAGATATTATAATATGAACCTTTTGTCTTGCTTATCTTTTCTCATTAAACTTAAAGTTTTCATTCTTGTTTTTACAAGATAGCAGAATTCCATTAGTTATACAAGATTTATGAGAATCTTCATTTAATCTAAAAGTTTTAAAAGGGAAGCAACTGTTAAAAATGGTTATAAATTTTTCCATGGATCAATTAAACATGGAATTAACAGTTCGATTGACACCAGATGTAACAGATGACCAATCTTCCATATTTAATAATTTTATGAATATTATATTCAGCATAATTTCTTTTTCGCATCGATTTGACTTTTGGCCTAATACTGTCGGTGAGTTTAGGTATACAGATTTCACCAAAAAAAGGAATCATGATCCGAAAAACCTGGTTAATAACACTATATGTTTTCACAAATTTTATGCACGATTTTGTAATTATAAATTGATCTTGGGAAGATTTGTCATAGAGAGTTGGTACTTCAATAAGAGCCTTTAACCCAAACGAATCTAAAATATTTTGAACTTGATTTATTTTTCTTTTGAGTTACACAACCAATCAATGTTAATATCCCCGCATATTAAAAACATTCCGAATTTCTTGTACAAGCTTTCAAGGACAAATTCAATATTTTTAAAGAATATATTTAAGTTTCCAGATGATTGACCTATACGATGCAATGTATACATAGTGTTTCGATGGAAATGGCTACTATTTCGAATTGGAGCACAGAACTTTGTTTACTTACATCAATTTCTTTAAAACTGAGATCATCTTTTACAAAGATACATACTCCACCATGTTTCCTAGTTGTTCTAGAAAAATTCGCAACTAACTTGTAATTAGACAACTGCATTAGTTTAATACAACCTGCAGAAAGCCAGTGTTCCGTAATACAGAAAACGAAAGCACTTACCTTAATTACTTGCTTAACAGAATCCATTGAAGAGTAAATGCGACCATTGAACTAACTTCATCATCATGTCAGAAATACCAGATGAAATCAATGACGAGCGAATAATATTCAATGGGATCAGAACATACTATTTTAAATTTTCCTACGTAGGTGAAATGATTCCCGCCCTTAAGAAAATCTTATTTTACGAAATTTCCCTTCAAGTGTCCATTACTGGTGCTTTTACCGGTACCTTACATACAGTATGTATATTTACTTTCTGTTTTACATTGTACGTATGGATTAGCTGTTAACTTTAAACTTGTCTATATATTGTTGTATTTATCTTGTGTTTAGTATATATTATGCTTTTATTTCGTTGATACTATTTACAGTAAGGAATTATTATATTTTACTAAGCAGCCCTGGTAAAATAAAAACTAAGTGTACTGTAATTTACTTTTTACAGAATCCTGTAACCAGACATGCAGTATTCTTCCTAATAAATAAATAGGCCTAAATAAATAAATGTATGTTTTTCATGAAAGACAGTGAATTTGTAAATGTTATTGCTTGTAATTGAATTTAATAGAATTTATTTATGGCCTTTTGACAACTTTGGCGCAGACCAGGATAGGGTGGGGGAAAGGAAGTTGGCCAGGGTGTAGTTTGAAGGTACCATCCCGTCATTTGTCTGATGTGACCGAGGAAAAGTCGTAACAAAGAAACTCAGTCAGGATGGGCGTCCGCGTCCAAAGACAGCAACAAGTCAACAGATGAGAACGCCGAGCTTCAAAAGAAGTGCGCTAAAAATCAACCCGTCGTGTGTCGGCAGAAATTAACGTTTCTTCTAAAAGTGTCTATATTAGCTGTTGGGTGTTTTCTGTTGTCTATTGCTGACAACACTGTAGTTTGGTTACCGTGAGTCACCACGAAACACGACTTGATAACGGCGCACATTTATACTGCAGATATTCAAGTATAAATTTGACCAATTACGGAGTTGGTGTTTTCGCATATAACTGTGAGAATAAAGATCATGAGTTGAATCTGTAGACCCTTACTAAGGCAGTAGCCAAATAAGATATAAACGCGTAATTACAGACATTAATTATATAGCACCTCATTATTTACATAGTTATGTGATGCTGTGGAGCAGGAACGGATAATTTTTATAAGTACTCACGTGACATTGTGTTGTTGTTTACAGCGAGCCAGTGCGCAGTTAATTAAATTGTGGACAGTCCATTTTGTTGTTTCTGCTTTCAGTTTTTATATTGGTTGTAATTAAGGAGGAAATAAAGTAGAAATTTAAATTTGCATAAAAACATTGTTTACTCTATGGTAAATATGATGACGTATAGAATATTTTAGTCTTAAATTTTTATACCATATGATTTTTCCATCAGCTGAGAAAACCATGTTAATAAAATGGATGCTGTACCCTAATAAAATACACCTAAGATTTCCTATCAATTATTTGATATAATACATCTTATTTAGGTGTAAAATTGTTTTTTGGAACACGAAATTGTTTAATAATTTTATTAGGTTCTACTTAAACGGAAAATGTTATATAAAACAGTTTGCAGAAAAAGAACACGCAAAGAGAGGGTAACATTTTCTCTGTAACGATAACAGTAGGAAGGAAAAGGAACTGAAAAAAATATTGTGTGCGGATCTGAATCCCCATTTGCACATTTTTATGATAAATTATTTCATCTACGTTTAACAACTACACTCATGACCGTAAGTTAGAGAGTTCCCAAACTGTGGTTCAGGCATCATATTCCATCAATGCCTTTAGTAACACTGGGATAATGCCTTGCAATTGTCAATGTGTGGAAGAGTAATGCTACTACTGTTGAAGGTTCGGCAAATTTCGTTGGACCCCCTGATGTTTCACCTTGTCCACCGTACATCAAATGTTAAATAAAAATTTAGCGAAACCATCAACTTGCCAGCGTTGACATAGTCCGAGCTGTCAACAGTACAACGACCAAGCACATCAGACGACGATGTTGAAAAGTCTGGAGAGATACAAGCGAATTTACCTACATCAACTCCATATCAGAAAAAAAAAAAAGTTTGGAGTAAACGAGCCAAAAACGCAACCCTTTTCGAAAAAGTTTTTCCCAGAAATTCCAAGTAAAATAAACTTAACTCGAGGAAAACACAGTTGAAGAGACGATGTTCCAGCACCTCCAGTGGCGATTCCAATGCCGAAGTGCAGCTAATTGATACTAGCGGTTCCGATTTCTTCACCAATGATACCAGTAATTCAGAATGTTTATTCTGCACTGGACTTTTCTGAGAGGACACTCATCGGGTGGCGTGGGCACAATGCATTGTGTATCATTAGTTTCCTCACGAAAAGTGTGCTGCTGATAAAGATACATTTTAATCCCCCTTATGTTCCGAACAAAATAAACCAACCTCTTGTTAAACTATTTGTTTTAAGTGAAAAATAACTATAAATTTGGAATTTAAATAGGTTTTTCTCCATCACTAACTTTTCATGTCAAATTATAAGCTGTGTGAAATAAATAAAGTTCGGAATTCCATGTATTATTTAAGCCGAAGTGTTAGAGAGATTTAATCACTTGTTCTTTAGAGAGATTTAATCACTTGTTCTGCTTGTGTAATTACACATCTTTTTTCTATTATTATTATTATTTAAAAAAAACTAATGCACCTAATCCTTGCATTTGACAAATGTTCATATTCCAAGGCAATTTGTAATCTACATATTGCCTTCATTCGGTGTTTCAATTGATCTATAGCATTAATTTAAGTACTTATTTTCCTACAAGTAATTTCATGAAAACTTCTTATTTGGTACCTGTTTTGGAAATTGCATAAGTTTCGTGCTATTTCCTTTTTACCTTAAAACCCCGGCTATGTAAATTTTATTATAGTTCATGTGTTTTGTAAATAGATGAAATAATGACAGCAAAAGTATGCACATGTTCCTTTCGATCACGTATTGATAAGCAGTTAAAAAAAGTGTCTCTTATCTGGCTATTTTTTTACCTTATACATTTCATCTTTACATGACTTTCTGCTCATGTGAGACCAGTTTAAACAATGGCGGATCAAGCCACAAGCAACTGTTGCAAAATTACATTAATATCTATTTTTCCCCATCACTTCAGGTTTAACTGGAAATGAGAATTTTAATTTTTTTGTCTTTACCTTTTATTAACTGTAGTATACAATGTTACAAACTCTTACCCATCACAAAATCATAAAAATAATATAATGAGATGTGCACATGAAGTTACTCGTATTATAAACCTCCTATTTAGGAAGAAATCTTCTTCGTTTAGAATTTTCCTGCAACTTTTACAATGGATACCATCTTTTTTCCAACGATTAGGTGTAATCGTCCAACTGTTTTGATATCTCTTTTGACTATTTTTAAGCCCGGGTTAAAACGTGAAAATGAATGTTGAACATTCTAAACCAAAAGTACACTTCTTGTACACTCTAATTGAGCCACAATTTTATATCCGTCACATTTCTCGTTATATATTAAAGAATTTCGATGTAAATATAATTGTATTGGAGTTTATAAGGATACTTTGCGAACTAATTGTATACAAGTATGCAGATGTGATCAAAAGTTCACACATTTAAAATACAAAAAAAAGATCATTTTTATTTGCGATGAAATATTTACGATTTCTGACAAACCTGCCGTAATCAGGAACATATGTTTGTTTCCATACATCAACATTTATCCAGAGCAGTGTTTACTCGGAAAGGCTGAAGTGCATCCGATCTAAGGAAGAGTTGGATTCGATAGTGAGAGATTAAGCGTTGAGCTGCTGTATTTAAAGTGGTCCGACTGGACGAACACCAGTATCCAATCACGCATTGGACGTCCCATTGAAGTGACTAGCTCATAAGTGATAGAAAAACATACATACACAAAAGTTTGTATATCAAATGAACTACTTGAGATTAACCCTTTAACTACGGGCCTGGTCTTCCCCAGGAGACCAGGACGGGCGATTTAAGAGTAAGTTCCCATTTTTATTTCCAAGTAATTATAATAGGTAGAAACATAATCCTTTTCTCGTTTTATATTTAGTTCAGTCAGTTCTTCATATGAAAAAATCCCGCAAGGAATAACAAGCTTAGCAAAATATGTTTAAAAAAGAACTTTCTTGAGGGTCTTGGATTTACTGAGAAACAAAAAGAAATGTACTCTAAAGGGAGAAGAACGAAGAGGAGTGCTGTACAGTGTTCCGTGTATGAACTATGAGGCAGTGTATGTAGGAGAGAAGAGAAAGAAATTACAGAAGAGACTTAAACAACACAAGGATGACGTCAGACTAAAAAGAGACAGAAATGCTATTTACAAACATGTACAGGAAGAGGCACATGATATAATAGACTGCAAAGGATCGGTGATACTAGAAGAAGAGGAAAGGATGTTGGTTAGGAAATGGAAAGAAGCGAGGAGAATTAGGGTGATAAAGCGATGAACTGGAATGGTGGGTTGAGTATAAATGAGGAATGAAAAGATATAGTGGGAAGAGAAGAGCGGAGAAGTGTTCCAGAAAATAAGGACCGTTCTTTTTTAAGTTTCCTTTTTATTATTTATTTATTTTATATTTATTATTTAATTATTTATTTATTACGCACTTATTTATCTAAAATATTTTTTGCGCTTCGATTAAGTTTCCTTGTTATGTAGTTTGCTGTTACAAGATGTTTGTTATAGCTTCTAGTTGACTAGGAGCCTGTGAGCGAAGGACTGTGATTGGTTAAAATTTATTTAGTTTGAGAAAGAAACGAATTCTGGGACGTGATTGGCGAAAGACGTAGAAAGGATCTCTTTTCCTTCTGGTGCTTTTTATGAACTGTTAAGTGTTGATTAGTGTTTCGTCTGAGAAAGATGTTGTTAAAACATTGAAAATGTAACGCTTGCTGTGTGTTTTATAATAAAGTGTAATAGCCTTGTCCGCTTGTTTTAATTATATTAAGTAAGGATATAAGGCATCAATATAATTATAAAAAATGCATAATGCTCCGTGAAGACGTGATGTGGAACACTTAAAGGAGCGTATTCAATCTGAATTGAACACTTACATACAGTTCTTGAAAAATTCGGACAAAATTTGTACTTCAGTGCTTTGAAGATGTGAGATTTGCATAGAAAAGGATCGAGGGTACTTTGAGCCTTTCTTGTAAGTTATTTGAGAACTATCTGTGTGAGTTGTAATGCTCACGTTATCTGTATTCATGCTGCATCTGTACAATAAAATTGCAAAATAGCAATTTTGCCAACTGACTTATGGACCGCCCTGTACATACAACTTTATTAAGTTCCGTTTCGTCCATCTTTTAATTTCCATAAAGGTTAGACAATCTTTCAAATAGAGGATAAGACAAATATATCGCTAAATATTTTTCAGTTTCAAAACCAAGAGTAAGGCAACACAGACAGTAATTGAAGGTCAATTACATCGTGAATTTTTCATGTCCTGCAAACATTTTTTTTTTGTTGGTTTCTTTTCAGAAAATTGTGCTGTATCTCCGATGTGGCAGTTTGAAAACTAGATATGTTTAAAATTATATTTCGGGCATGAGAAAAAATATTGCAACTGCTAATGAAGTAAAGAGAATTGGAGGCGTTTGAAAGGTGGATGTGAAGAATAGAAAATAGTAGCTAGATACAGAAGATGCGTAATGAGGTACACAAGTGAGTAGATGAGAGACAGACGAAGAATATTTGAGACATTAAAGGAGAGGAAAGGAAACTGGCTAGGACATCGTTGCACAGAGATTGTATTGTAAGGGATGCAGTTTGAGGTATGGTTGAAGAAGAAAACGGGAGATGATGATGAACCCAACACCTTGATAGTATTTAGGAAGACAAATCATACAGCGAAAGAGAAAAGATCGGGATGAATAGAGATAGCTTACTTAACCTGCTGTGAATTACGTGTGCTACCTTCGACAGAAAAATCATTAGAAATACGTATTTATATACTATGAAATATATTATGTAAAACAGACCTATAAACACGCAGAGATAAGATCAACTAAAGGGGATAATTTATTTACGTCTGGTAGTACCAACTCGTTCTGTCGAAGAAAAGTATTTTTTTCTTACGTTACAGAAGGTACTACCACAACTAGTGCCATTTATCAAAATAGAAATATGTCTTTATTCTCATCCAAATGTACTCCTTAAGCAGGAGTATTGAAAGCAGGAAGTAACGTCATACCATTCCTGATTTTAAATATTAAAAGCAGAAACTATAAAATTCTTTGCGGTTGGAAATTACACCTGAGTTTGACAGGCGACAAGGCAAGGAAGTTTCCCTTTACGAGGTTAGATCCTGTAGATGTGATCGGATGTCAGTAAAAACTCTTAGCTTGGTCATATGTTGGATCAGTTCAGTTTGTTGAACAACCTCTTCTAGCTAAAAGTACCCAGAATTTACCGAATTTATCCGTAGGGTGTCTTTTTAGATTCCATGTGCCAGATTCAGAGTAAGGACCGTTTAGTTTCAAAATAGAGGTTTGAGAAAGTACTGTTTTGTTTTCCAGGTTCTGAGATTGAGTGTAACAGAAGACTATCTTATTCAGAAGAGAGCATTTCATTAGACAATGTGTGTAATTGTGTAATAGAAGCCCCACAAAAGGTTGCGTATTCGTTAAATAATATACATTCATGTGGTTAATGTGTCGTCACGCACTTCACTTGTGCAGATGTGCTTTCAGTGGTAGAACCATTATTGTGCAACTAGTAGATGGAGTCATCATCCAGACGATTTTTCTTCTTGTAACTCCTGTCTCAGCAATTTCAAAGTGTGTCACGGCGAACTAATAAAGGAGTCCGTGTGCATTTTTTTTTCTGTTGCTCTTCTAAATCTGTTTCAAGTTCATTATTAAGTAGGTAGCCTTTTCATTTTTTTGTTTTTAAGATTTGTTTTAATTGTTTGGCTTTATTTTTCATATGAGCGCAATAAAAGTTGTTTTTCTCATCTTTTCGTGGTTTTCGTCGAATCTCGTCCATATTTTGGATCTGCCACTTCCAAGTCCTAAACCGAGCCGCCGTAGCTCAGTGGCACGTAACACTCGGGAAATTGTGGGTTCGATCCCAGTGGCCGACTATCGTGATTGAGGTTTTTCGTCAGTCACAGCAGGCAATGCCGGGATGACATCTTCAACATAAGTCGTGGCCGACACCTTTCCGAATCCTTTCAACTCTCCTATCCAGGCCTAAGCCTTAGATACCTAAAGACCATAAATAAAATTCAAATTTCCAGGTCCTAACATAAACATGTAGAAACTTGTACAGTTTCAAGAAGTTATTACAAAAGTTTTAAAGATGCCAGATAACGGCAAGTAATGTCGGCGGGCGTTTTCGGGCGCTATGAAGTGAACTGAAACAATGCAATAACGGGCGCTTTCGGGCGTTAAAAAGCGCAAAAGGATTAATTTTCCGAATATGCAGGTTAAGAGTCTAGCTAGCTACGACAGGCTGATTGATATATTTATATTAACTTAAAATTATGTATACTAAAAATAATTTTGGTACAATTTCAGCGCCGGATTTCCTAGTGTGGCTTATTAGTACGCTAACACGACGAATAAGCCGTTACACTACTGGATGAAGTGGTCTACTGCTTCTCGGAGAGCCGAAGCGCTCAACTGTAATCGCCACTGTCTTTTTTATTCACAGCAGCTCCCCAATTGCATTACGATGCTGGGTGGGTACTGTTCCTCTTAACTTGAAATTAAAATCCCGTGGCAGAGCCGGGAATCGAACCCGGAACCACACGATCAACAGTCAGCGACGGTAACCATTAGACTAGTGGGAATCTCATATATAAATCAAATTCATAAGTACTCATTCACTAGTAACAGTAGGACGGAGTTTTTTTTAAATATAGTTGCATGATGTATTTTGCTTGAAGTGAACAGCCATTTCCCATCGCAAATGCTTGTCAATTGGTATGTGAACCTGGACACTTTTTTGGGCTACATTTCGTCAATTCAGAATCTCATTTAGCGACTTAAAAAAAATCTATTGTTGATAGACCTATAGTGTGTTTTAGCCACTTTCTACATCTTATCTAGCCATAAAAGTGACAATGTTTTTCATTGCTAATATAGGACTTTGTCCACTTTTAAAATTTGACTTGGCCAATTTTAATAGTTTACTCGTAAGGCTCAATCCAAGTGGGTTTTCCCGCCTTTTTCATTTTACGGCAATTACTCAAATTTCAGTAGAGAAAAGACACTTTTAGGGCAGAATAATGTCCCAGTACGTCAAAGTAAAATGACGTAAAATGAGAAAGGCGGGAAAACCTACTTGGATTGAGCCTTAACAGCACTGCTGATAACGTCATATATTATGAAAACAACATTTACTAATTTCATACGCATATTTGAAACTCTGATGTCACAAACACTGTCTCTTTCATTGATATGTTCACTCTACATACCTGGACAGTTTTACATAGTTTTTGTTGCTCTTTAATTTTACGAATAGATTTCGGATTATTTAATATCCGTATAATCCTCCACGTATTATAATTATTCTAGGCATTCATCCCAGAACATGTCTTTACGCTAAGAATTCGGGACATTCTTTTGTCTTGAATATCTAAATGTACATATTCTATGTACACTGTAAAAAATGTTGATATATCTAGTATTGTTTCAGATAAATATAAATATTTGCAGTAATCCTGCTGTGGCTGAAAAGTGTCGGTCAGAAACACAGAAAGATTTCTTTTGTGTGGTTAATTGTAGGGTCTTATTTTCCTGTTCCAGCGTGATTTTCGCACATGCGCAGAAAGAAAAAACTTTTTATCGTAATGAAACATGCAATTCTGCTCAAGTGTTTGCTGCCGTAATTTTAAACACGTATTTTAAAGATGCCTACGTAACAAATAGAAAAAAAATATTAAAACATGGCGTAAGCCGTGAAAGTAACTTTATTTATGTTTTGGGGTTTCACGCGACATATTTCTGACTTTCTGTACTGAATTGATGTACTGATTTCATCAGTGGCAATTTAGCCCAGTCACTAACGCTGGACTTCTAACTAAAGAACCCGTTTTCAAATATTCCTTCAGGTTTCTATTTTTTTATTTTCCTGAAACGTGTAAGGTGGCTGTTTTTATTATCCTAGTTATAGGAAATTTCCATGTAGCTAAAGTTACCTAGAGTTCTCCAGGAATGTCTCCAACAATTTTTAACAGTGCCAACATTTTTATTATGTACTAGCAACAAAATTATATAGGTTTATATGAAATAAAAACTGACAAAATACATCACAAAATTTGTCAGTGAATAATATCAGTGAAACAGTTACACAATTATCATATTATGTCAGAAAATCATTATGTAAATGCGAATCATAGTTGAAGATTTCGAGGAAAATAATTGACGATCACAACTGAAAACACAAACGGAGTTGTTCTACATCACTTATTCTTTCATCTCACCAGGAAATTTCAAGTTTTGTCAATAGATGGCAGAGTTGCAGCCAATTAAAAACACGCTAATCCATCCATAAGCACGTGCAGTAATCAAACCTTCAGTTTGCTGATACCTCAAAATTACGTAAATATTGGATAGACTTATGGTATTCCCCGTAGACGTGACACTTCAAACAAGTAGTTACAGTTTTCTTTCTTTCTTGTTTTTTTTAATTATTTGGTAAATATCCAAAAGTGATCTTTTGTGAGTAATGAGTACAAATTGTATTGCTACAAGAATGTCAGTGCGTTGTGAAACCTGTATCATGAAGAGGAAATGGGCCAGCCTTTTTGGTCTAGTGGTTGCGGTATCGTACTTCGTATCGTCACGGAGAAGACACGCAGTTTCGAGTCCTACTGCCAGTCATACTAACCGAAATTTTCTCGAGTTCCTCCGTTTTAAGAGATGAACACCGAGATGGTACCCAGACTAAGTCCCTGGCCGCTACCTTCCTCTTCCCTAGCCCGGGAGAGTGCTCGCGGACGGTAATTATCCCTCGTTAGATGTAAGGGCTCAGTCTGCAGCTGTCTATCTGGCCCATGAATGAAAGGTAAATAAATGTATGATTAGCCTGTCACCATTTTTCGAAATTACACGTTCCCCAAACAATTGCCGTACAGCAGCCATCGATATTCGTGCTGTGTGGGACGTTGATCCATCTTGTTGAAATCAGACTGTGTCAATAATGTGTGGAAATCTCTGTAGTTGTTCCACAACAAAGGTTTCAAGCATGGCGACGTAACGATTCGATGTGACTGTAATCTCTTGGCTATTCTCGTCTTCAAAAAAATAAGGGCCCATCACACCGTATTATGACATAGCACACCATACAGTAACTTTGTTGCTGTGCAATGGACGCTGGTGTAGCTTGTACCCAATATCTAAAATTTTGTTTGTTAACAAATGTTTGCGAAGAGGAGGAGCTCACCTGCAAGAGGTCATCTTCAAAAAATAAATTATACTATATGTATTCTCAAATGGCATTATTTTTACTATTAAATGCGATAAATAATTTATTTAATGAAATTATTTAATTTTCAAAATTT
Organism: Lepisma saccharinum; assembly: GCA_022664845.1. Taxonomy (NCBI): domain Eukaryota; kingdom Metazoa; phylum Arthropoda; class Insecta; order Zygentoma; family Lepismatidae; genus Lepisma; species Lepisma saccharinum. Next base: position 44,665 of record JAGDQP010011577.1, read on the forward strand.
CCCATTTTTAAAATCACCCTATATATCGATATATTGCTAGAAATGTTGTAATTATGTACGTATAGATGCAGAAGATAGTATCGTGACGTTATTTAAAGGAAAGAAAACAACAGTGTCGTATTCTCGATTCGCAGCTTGGACTACCACTACCGATAGTGATAAAATTTACATGAAGTGTACGGAGGTCACACATAGTATTGATGATGATGATTGATGACAGATGTTTCCCCCGAAGGCAGGTCCTGAAACTGAAGGTTCCTGTGCAACGTGAGCCGATGGTAGTTTACCATTGCATTTCATCGGATGAAGATGTCGTCCTAAGGATGGATGAAAATATCGTCCTATAGTTTAACGTGTGCTTCGAACCACTTGTGTCCTCACTGGGAATCGAATCCGGAGCGTTACCACTCAATCACAGGGAAGCACCACATAGTATTAGCTAATTCTTATAAAGTAGCTTAATTTATACTTGGTATAGTTTCGTTTAAGGTAAAAGAATTGAAAACCGATTACACTGTGATAGCAATAGCAGGTCTGATATTATTCATAAATATTTTATGTATGATGAAGTTTAAAATTACGCGCCAAAAAAATTCACTGCGGTGGTCGGGAGTCGAACCTGAACTTCCCAGTTTCTGGTTAGGTGTTCTATCCATTACACCACCACAGCACACCCAACACAAGATATTTGTGATTTACTTTTTAACTCCCGAAGGGATAGATAGATCATTGAGGCGGAGCCGTCAGGATTTTCAGATTGGTGGGGAGGGGATGTAAAGTCAAAATTGGGAGGCTGTAACTAGAGTTTTTCACGGTTTCTATCGATTTTTGACCGCAAAAATGTTAAAGTTGGGTGGTGTTTTCGAAGATTTGGGGAGTGAAACTCCACAGATGGGAAGGTCAGTAGATAACATGTACATAACATACCACACAAAAAAAAGGACGGTAGAGGCCAGGACTCTAACTTAAGGTTATCTCTGGGCATTCGCCCGGTGAATCTGCCTTTCAAACATTGGGAAACCTCAGCGTGAAAGCTCCCCTACCCAACATCCATGTTTCACTTATGAGACATCACTATAGATCTCTAGAGAGCAACATACGTAAAGGGCTGGTGAAGGTAACGGCCGTAGCCTTTGTTACTGCACTATTGAGGCATTCGTCTGGTAAAACTGCGAGGGAACCGTTGGCGAACCTTTGGCAGGGTAGTCGACTTTGGGTTGTTTTTTCTATAGTCGCTAAATGGAGAGAAGAAACTACTAGGCACCTTAGGGTATTTTTTCATACCTGCGCTCATGCGTTACTTGCGTTATTGCGCTATGTTTACCTTCTTTTCCCCCTTTCTGGTTTAAGCTACAATCCAAGGACTTTTTCTACCAATTGTGCAAGTATTTAACTATTTTTTATCTTATATGTAGTTGATCCGTATCTGTGTGCTGTTTCCCCATTGTGTTTGTACAATAACAGACTAATGATCAGATCTATTAATTGTGTATACGTTTTGTAATACTACATGATTTTCATCTCCTAATGATCGGTAATATACGAGTTTAGTATTGTAGCTTATGTGTTAGGACATATTAGCAATTTCATGATAGTGTATTACACAGCGCCTTGTTACAAGTCTGTATGCTACGATTATTCCTTGCTGGTGACATTGGCAACCCCTCGGCTTTTCAGAGCGAAGACATTTAAATGCTACTATTTTAGCAATGATCACTTTTATTTATTTATTTTACGTATTGGAGATGTTTTGATATTTTTTCCTTACCCCACTTCCCCTTTTTCCTCTTTTGGTTCCGTGTTTAGTTGTAGGTCATTTCTTATGGTTTCTTTGCAATTTGCTTAACGACAAACGTACATTAATAATCTTTTATTGATATGGTGATTTCACATGTTTTTTTTTGTCAATTTACCCTTTTCTATGAGATAAAGAAGAAGCATATTACGTTTCCTTTAGGCAGAGAGAAGCAGAGAGGGAATGAGTGTCTCTCCCTGAGAAAGCTTTTTGTAGTTCAACTTTTGGCTTTGAGGGCAACATTCGGTTTGTATTAAGAATTTCTTTCTTTTATGTTTGAGAGAGAGAGAGAGAGAGAGAGAGAGAGGACATACCTTTAAAACCAGAACTGGAAATAGCAAATCATTGAGTGAAAGCAGAAGAGTAAGTTCAAAGGAAAAGAGGGGGAGATGCGAGCAGCGGGCACGAAGGTAACACAAAAGGATCCAGCTTTTCAAGAGCGCTTTGTCACCATGAATGCGTATTGCTATGAAGGGATTAGTTTTTGTTCCCGACTTCTTTTTGTTAGTTTTTTCGTTCGACCTTTTGATATCTTTAAGCTAAGGTGATTTATGTTGTGTGCTAATGAGCTGTATTTCTTGTAATTTTATTTTCTTTCTTCATTTCTTTTCTTTCTTGCTTTTATGATTCAACTAGTAGAGGGTGGCCTACAACTGGGGTACCCTTTGTACTACCGACTCTATTGTTTGGGAAACGACCATGTTCACCTGTCATGTAGGATTATGGTACACAAAGGCGAGATTGATGATCTTGGGACATGCTTTGTAAAAGAGTACGAATGGCTGACAGCGCTGACGGATAATACGTTGATGGATGGTTTTGTGAAGGACTGTGTTACGTAGTGGGGGAAGCGCAGTCGTTTGTCATTTTTTGGAAGAACACTAAAGTTGACAGTTTTTCTAAAAAGAAAAAGATAAAGAATGGGAGAATGGCGGTTACTTTGAGGCTGAAGAATAAAGGGGTCGTAACAGTCTGTCCACTGACAAGGGATGTATTGAAGCCTGAATAAGATGAATGATGTTCATGAACGTATGTTACTTGAAAAAGGAAGAAAATAAATATATATTGGTGATCGGACATGTTAAGAGAAGGGATAATGTTTGTCGGGGTAATATATTGTATATTAATTTCGGTGAAGATCGTCAATTTCCGCCTTCGTTCGTTGGTTAGTTCTGGCTGGAGGATCTTAGCCTATTCATGGCATAGCAACGCGATCGTGTGTATATGCAAGATGCTTGCCAGTCCCCGTGGGTATGTTGCCATGTGTTGAACATTTTTCGTGCATGCATTGAACCGGGAATCTTTTGATGGTGGGGATTACGTTACCGGAAGGTAATTAGAATTGCAACTAGGAACATGAACAGTGTACGTCGGTAGGTGCAGCTCATTTATCAGCTTTGCTAAGGGTAGACTGGGGGCGTTGTACAAGCAGTCTAGTTCACGCAGAGGGATAATACTTTTAATAGAATAAACGTGTTGAATAGTACTAGCTCTATAAGAATAGCATACTAAGTGTTAACAAGTACCAACGTTAGTGGTCGTACGGAATTGGCTGGTGTACTCATAGGATTGTGAACGATCGTTAAACGTTGACAACGCTACAAATATAAAATAATAATTAGTTAAACAGTACCTGAATGGTCATGGGTCTTTAGATAAAGTATTACAATTTCCGGAATTGTGAATGGCAGTTGACCAATATAAAATAGTATTGGCAATAATATAAAATATTATTTCGCTGTATGAATAAAATTTTTTGATGGTTGTAGCACCCTCTGGCTGTCAATGCTGAAAATTTATTATGCTGGGGGAATGCTGTAGCAATGGTTGAGCCGGTAGATAACTAATGTCAAATTTATAGAAAAGGCGATCACAGTCATCAGAATATAGGACAATGCGTATAATGCAATTCGACATGTACACTACGGGAAAATAAAATCCTTGTTAAAGGGATGACTGTAGAATGGAGATGTAATCTTATTTCTTACCAGCCTAATAGGAATAGTAAAACACAAATGTAGAGAAACGTGTTCGATCATACTGCGCGGTGTCCAACCTTCGTAGCTAAACGTCCCAAGCTGTTTACCAGACATTAAAATGTGCATGAAAGACAATGGATGTATCTTTCTTGTTGATGAACCGACTCCAACACTGAAAGCATGGATATTTGAATAACTAAGAATAAACGTTCTTAGGCGTACTGTCAGCAGGCAATCCCTGCTAAAAACTCACAAGTCGGCTATAGGAAACTGACACAAGGGAAATGAATACGCCAATGCTTGTATCTTTTGTGTTTACGAAGCAAGTTTAATATGTTAGGCAAGAATGTATATAGAAATAAAAAATAAAGCCTCCTTAAGGGAATATGGCCGTATTTGTCGTGCTGGCTACATGTGTCCAACATGGTGAAGGATCATTGTAGATGGGTCATATACGTTACAAGGTATAGCAAGCTTGAGTATTGGTATTGTGCTTTTTACTGCAGGTTTAGGTGTAAGCATGGGATCTCTGTACAGTGCAAAAAAGGGAAAATCATAGCGGACATATAGGAAATGCGGTTTAGTAGAGTTTACGCTGCATGAGCATCTCTCGGTTGAGAATGTTACTTTTGAATTAGAGTAATTAAAAGTTCCAAGGTAAATTACGAATATTAATCATTCCGTAGATGAGCAAGTGGGCATTACCAGAGTTGTGCAACGGCAATAGGTTTATTATGCATCAGTACTAAAGCTACGACAGCATTGGTATCTTCAACGACGTATCTGATTAATCAAAATAGTCCACCTATGTAATGGTAGAATAAACAATTGAACACACTAATAGCCAGCAATAGTGGACATTTCCGTATATACATATTCAAAATAAATGTCAGAGATATGAGCTAATGATAAGTCGGGTGTCTTTAATACACAGACAGATGCAAAAAGTAATATTGTACCACGTATACGAATAGTTAATAGTCGATTTGACAAACAGATACTAATTTAAATCTGGTCAGTGGAAAGTTATTATAATAAGCACAGATATGGATTTAGCATTTGGTAATTAATCACGCATATAGATTTGTAATTGGTCGTGCAGGGAAGCGGATAGCACTTGTGTAAAATGAGTGCATAGTAGCAAAATTAAGTTTTTTAATCAACATAAGACAATGACGCTTGTCACTTTCGATGAAGATTAAAAGTTCGACAAATGTTGGAGTTAGCAACATGGTTTGCTGACGTAACTATTTCAATCGATAGCTACGAATACAAAGTTGCCGTATGCAAATGATGTTCACCACGTAGTTCTGAGTGTACCACACGTTCGCAAATGATTATTGTTTATTGTAATTTCATTGGTTAATACTAAAACACAAAGTGCAACGGAGCTTGTTGATTGGCTGGTAATGGCTATAAAGCAACGTCGGTGACAGGTACTGAACTCAGTTCCATAGCCATGGCGACCTGTACTTGTTCAAACACACACGTGTCAATTGCGTTCTACAGGCCCTTGATAAATGGATGCCTCCCTGTTTTGTGGCATGCATGTATTGTTATGCAGGTATTCCCGTGGAAGATGCTGATGAGGAACATGCTTGTACCAACCGTTCAGCAGATGACGTACGAAAGGAAATTTTGCTGACGTTAGCGTTTTTTGATACATATCATTCCGTCTACAATATACTTGTTGCTATGCATCCTGAGCAAGCCATCACCACAGAACACTTTATACGTACCTATATAGGGATGATTGCTAATGACGATCATGTTCAGGCAATTTACGATGTGCTGTGGATAAAGGACTATCAACACGGAGCTTTACTTTCAGGGAAGGATCAGGATTAAGAAATGAAACACAACGATTGTAATTAAAGAAAAAATCTTTATTGCATAATAAACAAATACAGTGCTTGACGTACAGTATACAAGTTTTAGTGACAAACAGTTACAAGAAGGTATACATATCAAGATCAACATAGATCCCTTGACATTGCAATTACCATAGTGCAACACCCTGTTGCATAACAAACAGGATACAAAGTTCATATAAACAAAATAGTGTAGTGCATCCCCCACTACAACGCTGAGTGACAGTGTGCCACGTGAGAACCACCACCACCACATGCAATCTCTTTTGTTTTGTAAACATTGGTTTTCGAAGATTCATATAAACATGATTACAAAACTTTTTGTTTTTTACCTGCAGGAACCAAAATGTGCCGCTACAGATACCGAACGTATAACTAACTACATTGTCCACCCCATTAAGATACATAGCTAATGGTATTTCTGTACACAAATATTGTAATGGTTATGACTCGTTTACTATGTATGACCACCAATGTTAAATGTAGAGAATAAACAAGTATTCCAATAAAAAAATAAACATGTTTCCTTCCACGTTTTGTTCTTAACCCCGAAATCCATAGGGAACTGTCATATATTGTTTTCTCTCAACAGGATTTAATTTACGTCGTTTATGCTGTTGCACAACAACATGGCGTTTCATCTGAGATTTAGAAACGACACGAAAGTCCGCCTTTCGCATAATACGATTCGGTGTAACAATTTGTTTACCTTTATACGTACCCTTCCCTACCTTAAACATATCCTTGAATGTAATTTTCTCTCGTGTTCGTTGATTAAGTGTTATACCTCGAATTTTGATCACGTGGTTTAATTGACCCGTAGATATTTCCTTTAGTTCGAAACAATAATGTTTTGGTCCTCCAGAACAGAAACGACGCATTGTCCACCCTGCAGGCACTTCATCCTTAAGTTGACCTAGGTAATTACCAAGAGGCAGCAATGGTGGTTCATTACGTTGTCTAACATAGATAACACTGTCGGTATCGCAATACAACAGTTGAGTTATACCCACAGTACTCATTGCCTCATACAGTCGTAGTCTCGCCCATGAGGAAATAAAAGCGGCAAGCATGACGTTACTGAAGGCGTAAGGCGTATTTTGTGACTCGAAATCTCGATATGTAACAAGAAGTTTACTACCTACTAGATTTACATGCTGGATTTCCAAATGAGGAGCATACACGATCTCATTAAACTCTTGAGTTGTTGCAACAATCTTTGTTCGTGGAAGATCACACCTTTGCGCCCACTTGCCAAACAAAGAATTTAAATATATTTTTGCAATGAATCGAAGGCCCTCGTTCTTAGTAATGTTATCATACTCAAGATGAATGCTCTCATGATTAAAATAATCATGAATATACTGTTGTCTATTATCCTCATCTTGACAATTGTCGGGAAAACCTGAGGCTTCCTGCTTCATTTTAAGAAACGTTCCTATGTACCCCTGAAACAAGTCCACTGACATTTCAGATTCCCAAATCTCATACGTTTGCATAATGCCATACCCTGCATCTAATGCAGCATGGAGCTCGGGTGTGCAAAAAACACCTTTGATAGCTCGTTCTTCATCCGTATGAGTACATTCCGATGTATGCAGCGTTTCCATACACGTTTTACATAAACCGAACAATAGTTTGTTGTGGGCATTGTAGGGTAATATCGGAATGGCTAGATTTGTCGGAGGAAGGACTTTACAAAAGACTAAACCGTGAACCTGACGAGGATCAGGCATGTCCTTGCCTTTATGCACTGTTACGAGTCCAACCGGAAGTGGACGGGTAGCCATGACCCATGGGTAGAGAGAAGTAAAATCCAGAAAATCTATTTGTTCCGTTTCATTGCATTCGTAAAGGCTTTGAAAACATTCGGTGCGTCCACCCTTAAAGGCATCCTTCGGACATAAAGGTTCTTCAATATCTGAACAATGATCGCGAAGAAATGTCTGTATGGCTGGAGACGTTTTTACCTGTTTGTGCCACTCACATTCCCATATGGACACAACATTTACATTACATGACTGACGTAAAAACTCCTCCCTAGCCATAGTGTCGGCATATCGACTATTGAGACTACGACCTTGTTTATCTATAGCTAAATCTCTGAGTTGGGTCTGGCATTGATGACCGTGATAGTAACAACCGTAAAACTCATATACAGTATGGGTATTTCTATCATATCCGTCAACCTTGAAATGTTTAAATTGAGCCTCACCGCCACGTTCATAGCTTTGTAACTTGACGTTATGTGTATATTCAATATACCTAAGCCAAAGTTTTGCTTGCTTGCTTTGATTAGTACCATGTTGAAATCCTAATGGTGGG
>JAGDQP010011578.1:0-19297 GCA_022664845.1 Lepisma saccharinum
ATATTAATAATATATATATATATATATATATATATATTATTAATATATTAAATTATTAATATATTAAATTATTAATATATATAATATATTAAATTATGTTTGTATACGACAGAAAATTAGTTTTCATTTTTTTTTCTTTTTTTTCTTCTAAATGATCTGTATCGATTTGATGCACGAAACTCCAGAGAAAACACAAACAATGCATGAATTACTCCTTTAGCCAAGGGAGGGGTATGTATTATATGTGATGTAATTATATAATTACTGTAGCACACGAGTGGGTTCAGGGAGGGATTTATCAATGAAATAGATCTGCCAAAGAGAGATAAGCTTAGAAGAAGGGGAAAAAGGGAAGAAGAACCATGTACTGTAGAAATAGGAGAACCTACTTCACCTAATCATTTGGGTCCCCCATCAGGGGGGCCCACTTCAACCTTGGTGGGCTCTGGCCCCCAAAACCCCCGGGATTGGCGCCCTTGGCTGCACAACGGTGAGAAGCGTATAAAACTGAGATAGAACTGCAAATTTGGATTAGACTGAAAATGAACAAACGAGTTCAAATATTTGCTCTGGCGTCTATGTTTCGACATTAAGCAATCACTCCAGTATCGTTACGTAGAGCTCGAGGGATTTAACACAAAAAAAAATCTTATTACATCTTATGACTCACTCGTTACTTTGCATGGATCTAAATACGGGACACAGATCTATTTCTAGCCTCCCGAAATTGAAGCCAGCACAAGCCATGAGTACCTGGCAGATGTAACAACTGAAGATCACATTCCGTACAATACCATATTTTTTAATATTCCAATCTTCCTCCTCTCTTACTTAACTAGATCTTCATTCATTCTTTGCTTCCACACACCCAGGCATAGGCCAACCAATAAGACGCAAGTAAATCCCAATTCACCAGGCAAGATTAATCGAAAACCGGCGTCAAGTTGACCCAGCTTAATTGTATTGGTCCAGTCAATCCGTCTACCGTATATACATCCATGGTTACTTCCGGGAGTAGTTTATGCGTCGAGACGCTTGTATTGTGCCAGTATGCACGCTTTGTGTCGTATTTCAGTGACTATGTATACTTCCAACTGAGGGAGTTGAAATGTTTCCGGCCTAACAAGGAAGGAGTGTAAATACATTGATATGTTGTGAATATGTGATTCAATGGTTCTTTAGATGTGAAGGATATGAAGTTTGGAGTGTGTAGTGTAAGTAGTGTTCCTTTTGTTGCAAACTGAACGATTTAATGACGACGCGAAGTAAGGAATTCAGCTGGCAAAAGAGGTCGGTGCGTGCTGTAAGGAGCATTTTGTCTCCCTTTGAAAGGAATTCCGCAAATTTTGTGGGTTGTATGGTGAGTAACGATGAAACCTGGATCCACTAGTATGGTCCGGAAACAAAAAACAGCCGATGCAGTGGGGCTCCACCCCCCGACACGAAAAGTTCCGACGACAAAAATCCGTCACCAAAGGATGGCCAAGTTTTTTTTTTTAGAATTCCTTTGATTATCTCCAGCAAGGATCCACTACGAGCGTCGAATATTAATGCAGCCTCCTAGATAAACTGCATACAGCCACCAGGAAGAAGCAGCGTGGGAAACTTAGAAAGGGAATCCCTTTCCTCCAAGACAACACTCCCTGTCAGAAAGCTGATCGAATATTGCAGAAATTTGAGCAGTTAGCTTACAAAGTGCTTGAACATAATCCATATTATCCTGATCTAGCCCCTAGTGACTATTCCCGAAATTGAAATTGGGCTTAGACAGTTGGTTACAGGGCAAAGAACCTTTTAAGCACCTTCATAACGAAGCTATAGCTAAAAGGGATCTTATAATCCCGCTCATTCTATCCGTCTGTCCGTCCGTATCCAGAAGTTAATTCTCAGGAACTAGAAGATGTAGAGATATGCTTGAGGTGTCGTTCGAAAGGTCTTGATTAAACTAGCTCAGGGCCCCTGGAACCGTCCTGATTGGTGAAGTAGTTCGGTGTTGCCAGGCATTTTTCAATTATTTGTTAAAAAATAATTGTTCAAATTGTTTGCATTCAGTTAGACCTAGCTGCGCCAAACTTGGCATAAACATTATTCGACACAATATAAAAACACTGAGATGGCCTACGTTGCCAAGCAACCATTTACCAGTATTGACAACCTATTTTGTAAAACATCTTTAAAAAAAAAAAAAAATCTTCCATCAGTCATAGCAGCACCAAACTTGGCATAAACATTGTTTGACTCAATAGGAACATACTGCGGATGTTCCCACGAACCTCGTTGTCAGTGTTGCGAGCCCACGACAAAAATATATTTCAAGAACCATAAGGTGAAGAGACATGCATGAGGTGTCATTCGAAAAGTAGTCAACATGTCCGTGCAGGAACAAAGGAAAGTTGTCGGGATGGCAGGGTGGGCTTTCTCCCGTACTCACATGAAAATTTTGTTAATAGTTGATGATAAGTGTTTCTCTAAGATGAAAGACGAAATATAATGGCGAACGATTGTGTGCATATGCAGAGGTAAGTTTCTTAAGGAGCAGAGGGCAGAGGGCTTGCCTCCGACTCCTTCACTCAGATAAATATTTTAATCAAAAATGGCTACATGCATCTAATCATACCCCTTTTAATTCAAAAATGACTAAACAGGTTGTTGTATTGACTAGTTGAATGTAGTCTCGCCTAATCAACTATGAATAATGGATCTAGTCACAGGTAATGTAAGCTCTTTAACTGATGCGGTTTGACATTTCAAACTAATATAAATTTGTGTTGCATCTTAAAAACTTATTCTTTTATTGTGGTACGAAGTAAGTGGACAGTATTTTGTTTCCAAACGAGGAACTAATTTTACGCGCATGCATAACAAGCCAACTGACGTTAGAATACAGACGTGAGCATGAGCGGATGGACACAGAAGTAGCCTGCATGTGTACAAAAATATATAAACACGATGTTTATTAACGTATGCTTATAAAACGCTAAAGAAGAAAAAAAAAGTTACTGCAAAAGCACCAATCTTGACCTTTGTAATGAGTTCTTGATGATGAGGAGGATGAATATAATAACATTAAACGTGTGAAGATATTTACGCATGTTTATATTACGTTATGTAAATTTTATTTTCTGTTTATATTTGTGGTCAACAGATGGCAACACTTTTTTTTTAAAGAAAGGAAACTTAGGAACTGGAGGTTTATTGCTTTTATACAGTCGGGTTATACTTTGCCGAATTAAAGGTAGGATTATTGTTCTTATATACCGACATATGTTTTTTCTTTTTCTTTTTAATGCTTACAGGATTTTAGAAAGAATTGCACATGGACATTCTAGCATATATTAGAGCCAGTCTTTGTTACGAGTACTAGATGAGCGATTCGAACAACACTTTACTTTTTTAGGGGCCCAACATTCTTGTTCAAGCACCACCGCAAGACTCGTTTTGTAAATGCAACCATAAAAAGTATTGGTTCCAAAATAACCACATTTTATCGTAAAGTATACGATAATATCGTTAATATTACTATATAGTGCATTTTTGATAAAATCTTACTTAATTTTAACAACTATTCCCAATCATATTTGGATAATCAATTGAGTCATTTTGAGTATTTATTTAGTCAAATAAAATGACTACATCCCCTTCTCAAAATTGACAAAAAATTAATTGGTGTTGAAACCAGTGAATGATTTATTCAAAAATGACTAAATTTTTCTCGATTTCGACTAACCATTTTGCTGTGTGTTACATCTAAATTCGCTAATAGTTGAAATTAAGCGTTTTGTCTGTGGGGAACGGTGAAATACAATAGTGTGTATAAGGAAAACCGAAACAGTATTGATTTGTGTAGTAGTTCAGCGTTTCCAGCACTTAAAAAATAATTATTCAATTTGCTTCCATTCAGCTGGACCTAACTGCGCCAAACTTAACATAAATATTATTCAACATAAGTACTATGGATTTTTTTAACTAAACACTGCAATTGTCAGAGTTACCAGCGTATTTTATAAAATATAATGCTCATATGCATTCCCTTCTTGTTAAGCCGGAAACTTTTCAATACCCCCTCGTATATGACCCGCACTAGGTGGCGAACACAACAGTCATATACACTTTTTCATATACACGCTCGTGGCGTCCTTTGCATGCGATTTGGCTGAATAGCCAGTAGAAATACATGCTGATTTATTTCTATTGACTATTCATTCAAATCGCAAGCACAGCACGCGACAGGTGCGTACATGAAAAGACGGCTTTACTTTACCATATAAATACATTCTTACTTGATACCACTTCCGGAAAAGCGGCGAGTGTCGTAAATAAGACGAAGAAAACATTGAAGCACTGAGGGAAACACTGTTTGAAGATTTTCTTGTAGGGAATTGAGACCTGGTTCTTACTTCCTTGAGCGACTCTATCTGCATCCAGTTTCTCGTAGTAATTGTAAAAGTCCTTAAAAAGAACAAAAAAATATTTTTAGATTTTGTAGACAGCAGATCATGACACGCTCAGGATTGCCAATATATAAAGTAGTTTAGGAAATAACTTACTCCGTAAACATATTTATAAATTTAATTGGTTTTGTTACAAAAGAAATCTTTATTAAAACTTTAAAATTCTGTCCTTGACAGGGCATTGAGGCTTCTAGTTCTCAGTTATTAGCGTGAGAGAAAGAATGAGCCAGGTAGCAACAGTGCTTATGGTCTACGTATCATCCCGGCATTCATCTATTGGAAGCAGGGATTCCACCAAGATTATCAATTTGGGGAGATGTAAAGTCAAAATTGGGAGAGTGTAAGTGGGGTGTGGCACTGTTTCTACAGATTTTTAACCGTAAAGAAATTATAAAGTTGGACGAGGTTAGGGATGCCATTCGTCTGAGACCGTACCAGCATTGAGATCTGCGATAATTTTCGGGACGCTTAAATATCCCGGTTTCCAACGAAGAAGAAAGGGCCGGAAGAAATATGCTTTCCATTCTTTTCACACGATTCTTCTACTTCTCAATTTACGGGTACGTGACCTCAAAAAAAGGGGGGGGGGGGAGATGAATACGTAGAACGTGGATATAATTAAGTTCACAATTCAATAGAACAGGGACAAAGCGTTTTGTTGCTCAATGGTCATTGTTGTTTCTCTACCCTTTGTTTTCATCTGGATTTTGCTTCAGTTATTTGAACCAAGGACGTACGCAGAGGGCTCCCCAAGGTTCAGTTTTTTTTTTGTGTGTGTGTGTGTGTGAAACTAGTGTCATTTTGGCAAAATTATATGCACTTGACGTAAATTTTATACCCAGACAGACCTCGACCCCCCCCCCAAAAAAAAAAAAAACTTCTGGGTACATGTCTAATTTGAACCACTGACTTAATTTCTTCGTACTTTTCCATGGTTCATAACAATGTCAGGTCGAGAAGTAGGGTCTACACTTTGTTTACTAAAACCAGGCACACAGCAATGAAAAATCCTTTTAAAAAATTCAATAAAATAGACATTCAAGAAGTGCAAGAAATACTTGAATGAAGATTTTTTTTTTTTACATTTCTTTTACGCAACAATGACTGTGTTTTTACGTTGTTCCTTCGCCCAGCACCCCCACACGCGGACCCAGGATGATGAGAACTGAAATTGAATCTTTCAATAATATTATATTTTATTAATTTAGAACAGACATATAACAAAATAGAACAAGTACCTTACTTTGATTATTTTGAAGTTGTATTATATATTTTTTTTTTTATTTGTTACTTATCTAATGCAAGTAAGTTAATCAAAGTGTTTTACCCTTCTTTTCTTTGTCATTTTCTACATTTGAAAGATTTTCGTAAATTAGTACGGGGTATGCGCTCAAGAATTGGGGCGGTGACACCCCTCACAGGAAGGTGGACTGGCAGAATCACTGACTGAAACTGACGAAAGTCTTGTGAAACTATCAGCCAGGATGCTCATCGTGAGCAGTGTTGTCAGGTGGAGGGAAATTTCCCGGAAAAGGGGAAAATTTGGGCCAAAAAAAAGGTGAAAGGGAAAAAAATAAACATCGGGAAATTTTGTTGCGTCTTTTTAGCACATTTAAAAAATCCATTAGATTTTTTGTTTAAAAACTTAGAATCCGGGATTTTTTGTACAATAATCGGGATTTTTTGTACAATAATCGGAATTTTTTTTAGTATTTTGAGGGAAATATTGCGACAGGAACCTGATAACACTGATCGTGAGTTTTTATGAAGATTTAAACAGAAGTAAAATGTTTATTTAATTCTCTGTTGTTAGTGATACTATAAGAACAAGTTGACTAATGTTCATTTTAAATGTATTAGATTTACTTACAGTTAACATAACGTCGCTTGACTTTTGGCTCTATTACTAGGATTAAACCTCCTAAGTTCTAATACACAGAACTTCACGGTGTGTACACGGTAGTTATCAAGATGGGACGAATTTCAGGAAGTACAATCCTTGTAGTTGCGGGTTGTGAAAAGAAGATGATAAACAAAGAACTGTCACAGGATAAGTACTTGTCAAATGCTGAAGCCATTTTGATGTTGAAGGAAATATGATTTTATACTGGCCGTGACTACGTGTACGGTATATAGCCTTTATTTATGTACACGTCAAGAGGAAATGACGTCACAATTTTCGTAAACCACTTTTGCGAATCCCTGCCGTCCAGCTCCCTTAGGATGCACCGTGTGTCCCCTTGTACACCTCGCTTCGCTCGGTGTGCATCCTGCCCTGGTGAGTTTATAGGACATCCTAGCTTTTACTGTGACCTCTATTTGGTTTATTAAATCACTACTTTTATTAAATTTCCTAATGCGTATATACATTTAAAAAAAAACAATTTTGTTTTTAACAAAATGTAAGAGTAACCACACCAGGGTTCGGATCAGCTTCCCCATGCGTTAATCACTGGAATAAGCTGGGAACTGGCCGAAAAAGCGCTTGTCTGTGTTACTTATAGTTCACGCTCTGCGCCTGCGCGACAGCGTATGTTGACGTATATATAAGCGCTATATTCCGTGCACACGTCGGACACTCACTCCTTTTTATAATTGTGTTCTTGCAAAAGCTTTTGTGTTTTCATTTCAGTGAACCTCATATCTACAAGGTGACTATAGTTTTTTTTTTAAATTTAAATGTTGATTTTAATCTGGAATTAAGTGGTTTATGGATCAGGATATTAGGAAATACTATACTGTCATACCTGGATTAACCAATGACCTCTATCTAAAAGCGATACTGGACTGACTGCTGCCATTGAAAATTACATGAATATATGAAGCCAGAGAGCGGAGATGACACTTTATCTCGTTTGTCCATTTCCGGTATAAACCAACATGGACCAAATTTTCAGTTCTGACGCAGACGTTTGATATCGCTGTGCGGCCCGCTATTTTAACTTGTCTTAATTCTTGAAAAAAAAGATGAAACCTTATTTGAAGTATTTTCTACTAAAGGCAGAGTACGGTATGCTATTATAAGAATCACTCAGGAATTAAAATTTAAATAAAAAAAAATGGGCCGCGCAGGAATAAGAAGCGTATAAAATTGAGTTACAACTGAAAATTTGTTCCACCTTGGATTGGACTGGAAGTGGACAATCGAGTTTAAATATTTGCTTTGGCGTTTATCTTTCGATACCAAGCAATCACTCCAGTATCGTTACGTAGAGCTCGACGGATTAACTGACAAAACCACCTGTATTGAAACCTCAGTGTTTTCTTTCTCTTGTAAATTTTTGGATTTATCGGAAGTCCCGCTTTAACATCAACCAGTTCAAATATACATTACTCATGGTACACAAATTATTCTGCAGTACGGAACATGCTGAACTTCAGCCATGGATTTAGATATGGGAGACGGATTGACTTGTCCAATACAATTAAGCTGGGTAAACTTGACGCCAATTTTCGATTAATTTTGCCTGGCGAATTGGGATTACTTGCGTCTTATTGGTTGACCTATGCCTGGGTGTGTGGAAGCAAATAATGGAGGAAGATCTAGCTAAGGAAGGGAGGAGGAAGGTTGGAATATTTTAAATAAGGTATTGTACGTAATGTGATGCTCAGTTGTTTTATTTTTTATCAATTTCGCCTTCCAGGTGATCATGGCTTGTGTTGGCTTCAATTTCGGATCACTAGAAGTAGATCCTTCTGCCGTATCGAGATCCACGAACTTCAGCAAGCCCACAGTATACATGCTAAATTAAGTTTTCCAATGAAGTAGGACCTTTGAAACAAACCAGGACCAGTTTGTAACAGAGTGTCTGATTGGTTGGTATATCTCGTTTGTGATCTACTTTGTTTAAGAGGAAATCACGTTACGCATAATGGAGGGAAAACCAACTATTATGCGGAAAATCTTCGGAATATAACAAGACATAGATTTTGTGGTATACATTATTTTGAATGGGCTATTTTAGTAACTTTTGACTTCGATCCGTCACCATGAAATGAGTGCTTGTTAAAGGCTACAAACATCTATGTTCCTAACGGGATTCGAACCTACAACCTTGGAGACGCTGGCCTAATGCCCCTAACTCAGGAGGAGCAGAGGTTTGTCCTATTTAAAGCATTGAAATTGTGATCAGTCCTTCGTTTCCGTAGAGCGCATTTCTATTCATAAAAGTTTGCAAGGCTTAAATTGAAAATAACGAAAAGGATTCACGGCTCGAAAAAAAAAGTTTATCATTAATATTTTTCAATAATAATAAACATGGCAACATTTGGTTGACCGGCCGATAAAGCATCCTTGTATTGTGATTTAGTACTCGCTTTGCGTCTGGCTGGAATAACTGTAAAGAGAACCTTACGCCTCTACAAAGCAGTAAAAAGTACAAGGTATTTCAATGATGATCGTTTATTGTCGACAAAGAAAAGACACAACCCAGATAGCACAGTAAGCTTGCAGCAAGTTTGACATTGTAAATCAACAAACTTGTAGCAAGTTTGGTAATGCACGGCTGCAAACTTGCAACAGTCTTGCAGCAAACTTGTTATTGACGGATGTCAAACTTGCTACAAGGTTCATACGTCATGTTTATCATCATCAGTTTTGCCACAACCTTGCACCAAACTTGGTGCTTGAAGTTTAGCATTGCAAGGGATAATCAAGGCTAGTCCAAACTTGGTATAAACTTGCGTGCTATCAGGGAAATACCATGGATCTAAAAACGGGAGACAGATCTACTTCCAGCGACCCGAAACTGAAGCCAGCACAAGCCATGAGTACCTAGCAGGTGTAATTGATTAAAAAACAACTAAACATCACGTTCCATACAATACCATCCTTAGCCATGGATGTAAATACGGTAGACGGATTGACTGGACCAATACGAACTTGACGCCGGTTTTCGATTAATCTTGCCTGGTGGATTGGGTTTTACTTGCGTCTTATTGGTTGGCCTATGTCTGGGTGTGTGGAAGAAAAGAATGGATGAAGATTAGCTAAGAAAGAGAGGAGGAAGATTGGAATATTTTAAATATGGTATTGTACGGAACTTCAGTTGTTTCTTTAATCAATTCCACCTGGCATGTACTCATGGCTTGGGCTGGCTTCAATTTCGGGTCACTAGCAGTAGATCCGTCTCCCGTATTTAGATCCATGCTCCTTAGCTAGATCTTTATCTATTAATTGCTTCCACACACCCAGGCATATGCTAACTAATAAGATGCAAGTAAATCCCAATTCAGGGAAGATTAATCGAAAACCGGCGTCAATTTAACCCAGCCTAATTGTATTGGGCCAGTCAATCAGTCTACTGTATTTATATCCATGGGGAAAAACCGAGTATGGTGTACGAAAAGCCACACAACAAAGGAAAGAAAATGTGTTCGGTCAGTTTATTTTGTGGGAAGCAGGTCTTTGGCTGAAGACAGAAAAAATAAGTGGTACTTCACTCTCCGAATGTCAACATAAGTGAAAAATAAATGAAAACACTTTACCAGCACAGGATATATCAGGTCAATACTGGACCAACTTGGATGGATCTTGGCCGCATTCAACGGACTAAGCGCTGTGAGAGCATTTTAATCGTATTGGTTGCTGCCTATAGGCAAACCAATAAACTCCTAGTGGTCTCTCAGCGCTTAGTGCTACATTAGCCCGTTGAATGCGCCCTATGTTGAATGATTATCTTTGAAAACAATACTTACCAGTAAGGGTAGAGCCAGATGCGTGTCGATACACAGAATTTGGACGACCAGCGCAGCAATGAAATAGTAAACGGCTGACCTCTTGGGATCTGGCGTTCCTGCAATGGTTATAATGTTGACGAGGGACACAATTGTCCCGCACGTATTCTGTAACGATAGGAAAAAATAAAGTTGTCACTTAACTTTCTTCAGTATGTTGATTAGTCTGCAGATAATTTTTAAATGATTATTATTATTATTATTATTTTAACTGAAATTTACTCAGAGTTTCCGATTCGGAAAGATATAACTTTAAATTTCACAAATCGGGGAAAGCCAGTTTTCAATTTTCATTTTCAGTCTTCGGCAATCTATCTCGTCAATCAACTTTTCGAATATGAGTCTTTTGATAAGTCGGTAGGAGACTTTCGTTCGACGGGTAACGTCGACAGAACCAAACAGAGGTGAGAAGTCGGTCCGTGTACCCACTATTATTCCAGTTCAGTCAATTACAAATAGGCCGTGGTGGTATAATGGACAGCGTTCTCAACCGAATCCGGGTTCAGGTCCTGGTCACCGCGGCTGTCATTTTTTTCCTGCTAATTACACACTTGCTTTATTTCTAAGTGAGAAAATCAGAAGCCTCGTTTCAAAAAGATCCACCACGATTTAAAAAAAAAATACGTTTTCAAACAGTTCTTTCGGGGCAGGCATAAAACCATTCTGATTTTTCAAACAATAATTATCAAATACAATATTTAAACAAGTAATCACGCTTATCTAATTTAAAGTTGTCATAAACCTCTAATTTACAGATGAGGTAATCAGTTGAAGAGTTTGTTTTGATTAGCTAGAAACTACAATTCGGATACAGCCTTTGAGAAATTTTGTCCACAATGTCTCCATTCAATGACTTTCCATTCATGTCCACAATGACTTTCCTATATGGAGAATAAAAACGGAACAATATACCGAGTTGGGACATGAAGTCAAATTTACGGTTCAGCGGGATCCTAATTGTGTGGCCCCATTACAGTCCCTCCGAGTACTGTTGATCAGCCGGTGACCTTTTTGAAACGCACATTTCTGTTGTGTGATAACAATGTACAGCTCAACACATCTGGGATATTTTCAAGTATTTTACAATTGTCAATTCGCTGCTAAACATCTGTTTTTTTTTAGAACAAAGGTAGCTATTTTGGAGATTTCGTCTGACATGCACATTGTTAATTAATAACTTTACATAAAATAGAATGCGAAGGCAATGCTCAGTATAGAGGGCCTCTAAATATGGGGCCAGTCAATCTGGTGGAAGTGCCTCGTCCGTTCCGTCTTTTGGCTTCACTCCCATCTCCCATAAAACAGCCTCACGCTATCTCTATTCTATTCATAATTCTATGATACAGAATTAATAAAATCACAAACTGACCCATTGTATTTTTTTAACCTGAACACATGTCTGTAATTATTTTAAGGCCGACTTTTTATGCATACGCTAGGCACGTTCTTCGCTTGTAATTTGGCTGAGTAGCCAATTTTTCTATTGGCTACTTAGGAATTGCATGCACAAGATCCGGCTAAGGCGTAGATGTAACTCGACAGGAGTATGTTTTAATCTGAGGAGTAGGTTTTCGATACATTCAGTTTTCTGTGTGTATGGAGGAACTTCAGCAAGCTTTGATGTAAGCTTCAATTATGGATTAGAATTGTAATACAAAAGTCTACAATATTTCAGTTTTCAGTTTCTTGAAATCAAAAAAGAAAAGTTAGCAAGATTAATATTAATTGTCATACTTAAGAGATAATTATATAAAACTATTTGAACATTTCATTTTCTTGAATGAAAACCTTATCATTATCAATATTATGATAAATCATGAGTTAGGCCCGCTTTGACACGGACGTATTTTTGCTACGATCAACGGTAGCATCTTGCCCTATTGAACATTTACACAGTAGCATTTGTGCTACCACTACGATTTATTGTAGCATAAATGCTTCCATGTCAAGCATAGATTTAGATACAAGAGACGGATTGACTGGTCCAATACAATTAAGCTGGGTCAACTTGACGCCGGTTTTCGATTAATCTTGCCTAGTGAATTGGGATTTACTTGCGTCATATTGGTTGGTCTATACCTATTTGTGTGCAATTGCAAAGAATGGATGAAGATCTAGCTAAGGAGGAGAGGAGGAAGATTGGAATATTTTAAATATGGTATTGTACGGAACGTGATGTTTAGTTGTTTCTTTAATCAATTACACCTGCCATGTACTCGTGGCATGTGCTGGCTTCAATTTCGGGTTGCTAGAAGAATATTCGTCTCCCGTATTTAAATCCATCATCTGTTCAGAAGATGCAGTAATATAGTCCAGTAAAAACCACTTTTAAAACACAAATCCATGGTTTCTTGACACTACATTGACATAACGTCCACACACATATAGCCGCCATTTGCAATTCTGGACAAACAGCTCAAGAACTTGTCTTTAGAAACACTTCATTGCGCATGTACTGTGGCGCACCTGCGCTTCTCTTATTTGTGACCTTATAAGGCCGGCTTTTCTTTCAGGTTCTCGCCGCGTGCTTTGCTTGTGATTTCTATGAGTATGGAAAACATGTGTTTCAATTGGCTGCTCACACTAATGACTGATTTTCTTTAAAGCGTGCGTTGCTTGGTTTGGTTGCGATATCCATGAGTAGCCAATTGAAATACGTGTTACACGTAGAACACGCAATAAAACATGTGTTTCAATTGGTTACTCGCTAAATCGCAAGCAAATCAGACAACGCAAGCTTACAAGAAAAGTAGCCCTAATGGCAAGCGAAGCAAACAACGCACGCTTGCATGAAAAGCTATCCTAACTTCGTTCTTATGATGTTTGAGGAATATAATTTGAGTACTTACTGAACCTAATACAACAGCTCCTGTGTATTGGATGGGTAATTTGGCAGCGATGCTATAGACACAACTTTGGTAAACAGCATTCGCCACTGAAAACAAAGTAAACAACATGTGAGACATTGAAAGCTTACAAGCAATTCTCGTTTGTGGTGAGTTCAATAACAGTGAAATGTTTTAACATAAATAATAAGATTGACATTGGTCTGTTAATGGATTCCTGCTGGTTGGTTTGGTTATTTTACATCATGATCCAACTTTCAATTGTGGGGAAAGCAAACTTTAAAATAGTCTGTGTTTCGAAGTTTGAACTATTCATACTCGTTAGGGCTGATTTTCATGAAAGCTTGCGTTGCTTCCGATTTGGGTGAATAGCCAATTTAAACACGTGTTACACCTATAAAACGGAATAAAACACGTGTTTCAATTTGCTACTCATTCAAATCGCAAACAATGCAAGCTTTCATGAAAATCAGGTCTTATTCTAAGCTAAGTTACTCTTATTGACGCTAAAGGCATTAATATAAATATACTTAAAAGTTACTCTTATTGACGAAATCGTATTTTGTAATTATGATTTACGTACCAAAATAAAACACGAATGATTGTACTTTCCGCATTGAATTTTTGTACTTTATTTATTTTATTTATGGCCTTTAGACATCCAAGGCTCAGGCCGGGTTAGGGGAAGGGAAAGGATTCATGAAGGTGTCGTCCAGGGCCTAAGTTGAAGGTACCATCCCGGCATTTGTGTCGTGTAACTGAGGAAAAACCTCAGTCAGATAATCGACCGCTGGGATTGAACCCACGATCCTAAATGCTAAGTCACGGCCGCTTGGTTTCTGCATTGAGCAAATATATATGACATTATATGGTGTAGCCGTGGACAAAT
Source organism: Lepisma saccharinum (assembly GCA_022664845.1). NCBI lineage: Eukaryota > Metazoa > Arthropoda > Insecta > Zygentoma > Lepismatidae > Lepisma > Lepisma saccharinum. The sequence goes on from JAGDQP010011578.1 coordinate 13,923, forward strand.
TTATAATATCCGACATTATATGGTGATGACACTGAGTTTACTCCAGCTACACATCTTTATTGTCACCTATTTTACACTTTTAGAACGCTTATGATATACATTTGGTTGAAAGTGTATTAATTTAGCTCTCAGCAAGTGTAAGGAATGTGTAGAAGAAGTGGATGGGATTGATTAAGTTTCTAAAATTGCAATATGAACACTTTTTGTGCACATCGTTTTTCACGGTTACCGGCATGTTTTTAACGCTTCCTTGTACTACAGCGGCAATAAATTTTTATCCATGTTTCACTGGCAAAACAACCTCAGATAGAAATGAACGAATGACTTTCAACGTTCAAAACACATCAGTTAATTCCGTTTGATGATGTTTCAATAGATATAACGAGGAACCTGATAAAATTTAGCGTGTTCTTCGTAGGTTAGTTACTTGAAACAATTAGCTATACCGACACGACCGAGTTCTGTCCCCGGTCTCGTCAACTAATAATTTTTCTTTTGTGGAGTATGTGAAATAAATAGTTCTTCATTGAGAGCACATGAAAGATATAGAAGAAGCGATCACATGTTTACGCGCATTTGTTGTAAAATGTATTTTGGGCACTATCAGTATGCTTCTAGTACACATTTTTAAACATTCAAAATGAAGAAATTTACAATGTACATACTAAAACAAATTAGAGCTGCGATTCCACTAACAATTGAAACTTACCTCTACATATAAACACAATTCTTCGCTATTATATTTCGTCCCTCCCGTTAGAGAAACACTTATCATCAACTATTAGCAAATTTTCATGTAAGTATACGGGGGGGCATGCTCCCCCTGCCCCCCGACAACATTTCTTTCTTCCTACACGTACACTTTGACTATTTTAAAATTACGTCTCTACGCCTTATGGCTCACGAGATATATTTTTGGCATGGGCTGTCAACACGAACACGGGGTTCGTAGGGAAGCGAGAACATCCACAGTATGGTCCTATTGTGTCAAGCAATGTTTATACCAAGCTTGGTGCTGCTATGACTAAAATCATGGAAGCAACTTGAAACCAAAGATAAATGTATAGAAAGTAGGCTGGCAACACTGGTAAGTGGCTTGCTTTGCAACGTAGGGCCTGTCAGTGCTTTCGTATTGTGTCGAATAATGTGTATGCCAAGTTTAGCGCAGCTAGGTCTAACAGATTTAAACTAAGCCAGCGACTCGAAGGTCCCGGGTTCTAATTCCGATTGCGGAATGGTAGTCAATTTTAACATTTAACATCGCATTCATAATCGTAACGAACCGAAGTCAAAGTTACTAAAAATACAAAATAAAGTTTACAAAGCTTTTTTTAAACAGATTTAAAATGAACAGACTTAATCAGATTTAGAAAAAGAGAAAAATAAGATCAAGATATTTTAAATGAACAGATGGAAAATAAACATATTTAAAACGAGCAGATTTAAGATGAATAAACTTAAAATGAACAGAAATAAAATAAATAAACTTTGGAAATAAACAGCTTTAAATTGCACAGAAACAAACGTATTTTGACTCACTGAAAGTGGAGAAAAACATGTTGTTTATAAAGCGTGCCAAAGGTGCACCTCATACACACTCCTGTCGCCGAAGGAAGGATCCCGGGTGCGCGCCATCTCATAGCGTTGTTACGTAACGCACGTGCATTGTAAATACAACTTCCAAATCACCGTTTGCAAGGTCGTCCCGGTTAGCCGATCCAGGTGGTCGTACTGGCTAGTGCGGTAGTCTCGCGACTCAAGGATCGCGGGTTCGAATCCCGCTTCGGGCATGGATGTGATTTTAACTGTGTTGTCTGCAGTTTGGCAAATCAGTATGAAAGAGTTCAAAAAGAGTTTAAAGAGGTAATAAGTCGCCCGCTTAGGGCAAACCAAGTTAAAAAGAAGGTGACCTCGTGGTTAAGGCGTCGACTTGTTGAGTAAAAGAACTCGTGTTCGAATCCTGACAGGAGTAAGACTTTTTTTTCTTTCAAAATACATTTATATCTGTTAATATATTTTATTAATGATTGATTTCTTACATTTTTCACAGATTATCTTACACCATGGGTTAGCGGAGGTTAGGTAAGGTCAGGTTCGGTTATGTATCTTTACATGTTCCGTTTCCAAATTCCGGGATCCTTACTGCGGCGACGGGCATGTCTGATAATCTACAAGTAGGTCCTATATCAAAACTTAATTTATACGTAACGTTTATGTGTAACCAAATAGTCCAATCTTGTAATTAAGTAAGGATGTTCCATGGGAAGGGGGGGGGAGATGCGAAATACCATAGCAATAATATTGAAAACACACATTAGAGACCAACATACTTAGTGCCTGGCCGTGGTCCAATTGTTATTGTCGATTACTTTTGATAAGTACAACGGATTCTGCTCATGCCGACATCCTGACAGAGTTTTACCAGCTTTCTTCTCAATCAGTTCCGCCAGGCGAGTGATGGAATTACCTTCGCTACAGACTCTGAATGTCCCATCTCTATCCCCAGAAGAGTTTTCAAAGAGGGACGTCATCCCTCGAACTTATAAAGGGCTTAGGCAATCATATTATATGTAGAACTACAATGGTCAACTTTTTTGCTGTCACTGCTTAATGAACGAAGTATTCTAGCTTTGTTTATACAAGACATATGTATATACAGCTAAACTATTCCCTCCTGATTGGCTGAATGGTGTATGACGACAACTGGGAGTGGGAGGGAGATACTGTCGAGTGAAGCGAAGAGTTTCCATTTAGAGAAATCAGTCTGTGTACTAGGATTGGAAATCGCCAGCTGGCTAGCTACTACCGCAACCAATCAGGGCAAGTCATGCTATCACAGTGTCTCTCGCGGCAGAGGAATTAGTAGCCACGCAGAGGGGGTCCATTCCCCACAAGTGGACAAAATTGATTTCCCATATTTGACTTACAATTTAGACCAAACGTGTCACGCCACTCTCCAGGCAACGACTGATTGACTCCTTGTGCATATACTGAATATTGATTTTGTTTGGTGTTGCGTTCCCCTGACACTAGGGATGCTACTGTCGCTCAGATTTTCCTGTCAGGGGCTCGTTGAGCCATACATGGATCTTTGGATTAATAAAATTCCCGCAAAATCCTACCATTTACATCATCAGCTCAATGAAATATGGGAGTTCAGAAGTGTTCACTGTTGTTCGGAATGTGGATCCCTCTGGCTTTGATAAAACAGACCAACGTATACAGTTATAGACTTAAAATTCAAATTTCTTATTGCCGTTATGAAATATAACACCTACCATGAATGAATGCGGCAGTAAATATTGTAATCCAAAAGAAAGCACCAGGCCAGTCCGAACTATCTACCATTGCAAAAATAATAGTTATAACGAACAGAACTTCTTGTACATGCAAACCAATTACAATCCCTTTGCCTAAACTGGCTCTGAAAAGAAAGAAAAAAGAAACAGGAATATAATATAATACTGATGAGTGTTTAAAAGATATTACAGACCCTGAGCTGTTGGAGGGTATGTTTGTCATGACCGCCATCTTGAATCTCGATTGATTTTCTTAAATCGGAAGGGTATTGTGTAATATGTCATTCTCGGCTAGAATTTCACGAGAAATAAATTTGTGAAGTCAGAATTGCCGTAAATTTATTGTTGTGGGAGATATGGGTATGTGTAACTAGAAGAGGCGGCGTTAGGTGAGCGCGGGGCCTAAGGCAATAATGACCCCGCGGGGCCAAAGTAGGAGTAAAAATCGCTGAGCGCCGAAATGTTACATCTAAAGCCGATAAAGCAGTAAGCAACTTCGCCCTAAATGCTTCCTCTCACTTCTTCCTTTCATTCCTAACCCTAAATTTAGTACTAAATATTCTCTTTTTTAATGAACAACGGTTTCTTATGAAAAAAAAAAAATCCGACATAATTTATTTAAAGAAAGTACAATATACTTTAAAAACTGGATTGCTAATTACAAGTGCTTCTTTATTCATTTCCATTTCACATGGAAACTATACAAACTAGTTTATTTGTAAACTTTTTTTTACAAATCAACTTTTATATCATTGAGTAGGAAAAATATCAACTCGGAACGCGGGGTCTCCCCAAGTGCGGGGCCTGGGGCGGTTGCCCCAGTTGCCACCCCCAAACGCCGCCTCTGGTAACTAGTATAGCGTAATGATGCATTAGCCTGAAAACACCCATTTTGTTTTGAAAAAAGAACCCGGAAGAAACGAAATCCAAATCCATATTAATAGGGCAGTATACTCAGGAACAATTTGTAGGCATTTGAGTTTCATTTCCGTCGTAATTTCAAAACATAATGCGTGTTTTCAGGGTACTGTATTGCATTATTACTCCATACTAGTGTCACACGCCCTTATCTCTCACAATAATAAATTTACAGCAAATCTGACTTCACAGATTTATTTCTCGTGAAATTTTAGCCCAGAATGACATATTACACAACACCCACATTTATGAAAATCGATCGAGATTCAAAATGGTGGACTTCAAGATGAGTACCATTTGTCCTCACATTCTAATCCACGCTCTAAAGTCTTTAAACAAAATTAAAATTCTAATCCACAACGACCTCAAATGAGTAATAAATCCCAAACTGAGCTCAACATTCACTTTGTATTCTTTCAAGAATTCTATTTTCTGCTAGCTCTCTTTTGATAAATAAAAGTTGTTACCACGTTTGAAACTCAGCTATATCATCGAAATCACTGCCAAGTTATGTTTTGTCTACGTCATTGTGTGAATTGCAAGCCCTATCGGGGATACTTTTTAATCATAGTTCTTGGTAATTGAATATTAATAGGAGAACTATTAGAGTTCCTCCAAATGAAGTCACTTACCGTTCGTTGGTGAATACGAGCCACGATCACACTGCAACAGTGCTGCTTAACGGTTACAGTGGTTCGCTTTCACGTGACTGGCGGACATAAAAAGTGGCGCTGCTGGTCGCAATACGAGGTTTCACACGGAGCTGCAGTCATACAACTGTATTAGCAGCACCCCTGTAGTGCCACGGTGGCACTGCTAACGACCGTTCATTGGGCCACCCATTCTCCATTTCAATGCCGCAAGACTGTGTTGGAGACGGTCGAATCCTTTGAGAACGGATGCGAAAAACTCTAAATCTACGTTCAACCAGCGCTTCAAACGGGCATCGATAGCGCCTCTAATGGTCATTGGAAGTACCACTGGCACCCATTTGAAGTGCCACTGATGTCCGCTAGAAACACCACAGACACCCATTAGAAGTGCTGCTGAAGCGCCACTGCTAGGGCTCCGTCTGAAGACAGTATACGGTAATGGTGGAGGACCAATTCCATAAAATACGTATATATATATATATATATATATATATATATATATATA
>JAGDQP010011578.1:19397-52633 GCA_022664845.1 Lepisma saccharinum
TATATATATTTAGTGTATTTAGACAATGAAATAATACTTTTGTCTGTGGGTAACTTATTTTTCTAGTGTATCGTACATTTTTTCTCGGAGGAAACCTTTTACGGTGGTGTATTGTAGGTCACTTACAAGTGCTTGGCCGTTTCACGTTGTTATGAGATTCATGTCTGAATCAGCAACTGGCCAATGAAAATCATGGTCTGAATAAGCACAGAGTATCCTATGCAGAAATAAATTTCTTGCATAGCTTAATTCAATTGTGTTCTCTTTGTTATTCAGTCTGATCTGATTGAAGCTTTGAAAGGGTACTCTTACTCAGATTCCGCCAGATTCCCCACTCCAACCCCCGCTTGTGGTGAGTATCAGCTCCTAAATCCTTGAGAGCACCCCCCCCCCCAGCTTTTAAATGTTTACGGTAAAAAAAATGATATAAACTGTGCAAAACTGCACTTACACCCTCCCAATTTTAACTTTACACACCCCAAACTTAAAATCGTGGCTGAATCCCTGCCTCACTAATGAGGCGTTCTACTTGGAATAGCAATTTTCACCTGCGACTTTACAATTGACAGGATTATGATCGCCGAGATACGTCATTTCTGTTGGCTTACAACTGAGGAGAGATGTTTATATAATCTAATGAATATAAATGTGTAACGCCTTGTTTTCATAATGTATGAGACGTCATCGCTGATCCAAGGCTAAATTGTGCTCACAAAAACTGTACACTAAGATAAAATAAGATAATGAATTTTGTGGGCGGTAACAGCACTACGGGACAGCACACTAGTAGCTACGTTTTTCTCACCGGATCAGTTCATTCTTCAGATGTCTCAGATCTGCTAGCTTCGTGATGATTATGTCTTAAGTCGGCTTTTCATGCATGACCTAGCCACGCGCTTTACTTGCTATGGCTGAGTACCTAATTGGAGTAAGTGTTTAAGTATTGCTATTGGCTAGAGGGGCAGATCCAGGGAGAGGGCGCGCGTCTCATTCTCAAGGGGAAATACTTTATTTATTATATCAATATTTCAGCGCGCGTTGGGTCTACATGAAAAGCCGGCCACACATGTCTGCAAGATTCTTTCAGTTACAATTTCAAGCCTTGAGTCAAAGAATCTTGTTCCTAAATTAATATAAATAACTTTTTGCTGCCGAAAACTGTTTTTAAAACTAATTTCTTACCCTGACTGAAGGAAGACATTTAACCAACTGAATACAACGTTGGGTAATTTGGCAGCAGTTGTCACAGAAGACAGGAATCTCGTAGCATAATCCGTTTGCTGACCTGTATAGGCCTCACTGAGTTTGTAGTTTACGAAGTACTAAAAAAAAAGAATATACAGAAAGTGTAAAAATAAGAAAATCGCTATGACAGGTTACTCTTACGGATTAAGGGCTGCTTTACTTGGAAGCTTGCGTTGCCTGCGATTTGGGTGAATAACCAATTGAGACACGTATTACACGTGGAACACGTAATGAAACACGTATTTCAATTGGATACTCACCCTAATCCAGCCGTCAACGCAAGCGTTCATGAAAATCAGCCTTAATTCCTTGCAAGCGCTCGTCGCGTGTATTGCTTGCGATTTCTATGAGTAGTCAATATAAACTCGTGCTACACGTACTGAAACATGTGTTTCAATTGGCTACTCAGGTGAATCGCAAGCAAGACACGCGGCTAGCGCCTATATAAAAAGCCGGTCTATGAAAAGCTTGCTTGAGGAATCATCAGGTTTGTACACGATATGTTTAGCATTATTTTGGCTTTGTATATATATATACAAATATATACATATATATATATATATATAGCCTACGTAGCGATACTGGAGTGTTCTGCTAGTGTTGAAAGATAGACGCCAGGGCAAGCATTTAATTCCTATCGCCCACTTACAGGTCTAATCCAATATGGACCAAGTTTACAGTTCTACTAAAGATTTTCATACTTGTTATCGCTTTCCATCCTTTTTTTTTTTTAATATTTCGCTTTCCATTCATTACGTGTCTTTAAAATATTTTAATATTGACGGTATTTATGTCCAGTTCTCTGACCATCTTACTCATACTATTGTAGATTGCGCTTATCCTCCATATTGGTGACTTCTCAAGTAAAACGAAAGAAATCCAGTTGTGAATTTCGAAGTTGAGCTGTTATTGTCATGTAAGAGTACAGGAAAAGAACAGTACGGATGAACAGTACAGGAGAACAATATCTCAGAAATTTCGATTGCATTTTTCCATTTTGTATGTAGGGTATTATTGCGGTCAGAATATGGATTCCAAATAGAACACGCGTTGTCTAGTTTCGAACGAAAGAACATAGAGTTGATAAAGTTTTAGAAATGTTTTACTTTTATTGACTTCTCGTCCAGTTGTTAGAACTGAGCCGAGTTTTCTATATGATTCATTTATTATTATAATCAATATGATTATGAAGCACTATCGGATTAGCACTTAAATCTTTTATTTGTGGAGGTGTTAAAATTAGATTATCAATTACGTACGAAAAAGTATCTTATGAAAGGAAGTTCGGACACTTTTAAAAATACAGTTAATATTTAGAGATGGGTCGATACCAGAATTTCTCGATATTCGATACTAATACCTATTTCTGACCTTCGATACTCTATACTTTTTCACAGTGTTCAATGTATGTTTTAAAATTAATAAACACATTATAATAATTGAAATCTAAGTGTATTGCTTTCCTATCATGGATCTAAATACAGGAGACGGATCTACTTCTAACGACACGAAATTGAAGCCTGCACAAGCCATGAGTACCTGGCAGGTGTAATTGATTAAAAAACAACTGAACATCACGTTCCGTACAATATCCAATGTTCCTCCCTCTGTTCCTTAGCTAGATCTTCATCTATTCTTTGCTTCCACACACCCAGGCATAGGCCAACCAATAAGAAACAAGTATCTCAATTCACCAGGCAAGATTTATCGAAAACCGGCGTCAGGTTGACCCAGTCAATCCGTCTCCGGAGTTCGGCGACGGCCAGCACCAAGTGCACCAAGAAGATCTGCGGTTCCTCGGAAGTGATAGTGCGGGAGTGCGACGAGACGTGTGATACAGACATGCACTATGCGCCGATGCATTTACATATTAGACCACATTATACATATTTATTTTTTACATTCATACGTTTTCTCCATTATACACAATTTACCTCTCTTCCCTCTCTCTTACTCTTCCTTCCCAACTTATTGCCCCATATCCGTCCCATCTCTACCGGATTTGACCTTTGTCCAGCACGATAAAATTGAATGCATCACGGTCGAAGTTCCTTCAGTTGGAATAGTGATTTTATGGATAGCGTACCTCCATATATTTCTTTAAAAATAGGATTTTTCTACGCTTTGATTTATTTTTATATCAAGTTTTTTGCTCGTTCGTCGGTTTTATAAACCTGGACTGCGCAAGAGAAGAATTTTTTTGCTTTACCGTTATTTAGATGTAATATCGTGGTAGTTCATTTGACCTTGCACAACTTGCTGAGCAGAGCCCTCTTGAAATATTAAAATTTTAATAGCCAGACAAAATGGAGAAGATGATGGAATTTTATTTATGGCCTTTAGGTATCTAAGGCTCAGGTCGGAATAGGGGAGGGGAAAGGATTCAGGAAGGTGTTGGCCAGGGCCTAAGTTGAAGGTACCATTTGAATGGTGTGACTGAGAAAAAAACCCTGGAAAAACCTCAGTCAGTCAGGATGGTCGGCCACTGGTATTGAACCCACGACCTCCTGAATGCTAAACAATATTCTACCACTGAGCTACGGCGGCTCGGTATGACGCTCACTATTTGTATCGAGAGTTTAAGTAGGTAGTTTCTGAAACAATTGATTTTTTTAAAATAACGATAAAATGATACTTTAAAAAAAAAAGAAATACTCAAAACCATTTTACGATTTTTGTTTAACATATCAAAACAGAAATCATATTTTTCATCTATTTTTCAAAGTGATTTAATTATTGAGACCTAATCTTTCTATATTATTTTCACTGTTCTCATAGATTCTGCACTCGCAAACAGAGATTTCAAGTTTATGTTAATCGTATTTATTTAAATAACTACCTCATTTTGATATATTGGATTGGTCAAAACTGGAAAACTTTTTTTTTTTTTTTTGAACATGTGATTTCCAGAAAAAGACCAGCGCAATGAAATATTTAACTATATCCGTGTGTAGCAGAATTATGAAAGTTTCATTGGAAGAAAAAGAAATCTGGGTTAGTTTCTAATTATACACACCACACTTAAGCAAAGTTAGACCTCCCCGCTTCTTACTATATTTGTCCCGGTCCGGAACCATTACAATTAAAAGAATAGCCTTGGAAGTTATCAGACTACATAACACATAATTATAAGATAGCTTGTTACTAGAGAAACTTAACTGGGCCACTTTCATTTTGATTTCATTACCTCTTTAGCGTTGATGAACATGTTCCAAGGCATTAGCACTCCAACTCCATGAACTATAAATATGATGTAAACAAGATTTCTCCTGGAAAGAATTCAGAAATGACAACTAAGGTTATTTTATAGATAATATAGGTACGATTACGATAAAAAAAATATTCGACCTTATTTAATATTTTATGGACTACGCCGCGAAACTTCCTGACGCATTATCTTACTGTCTTTTCCGGGAGCGTCCCCAGTAGCACACATACGTTGAAAATAAATGGATTAAACGTTAGTACAGAAACGTTATTTTAACGTTGTAAATGTACCGAAACGTCCACCTGTTCAACGGTTTATTCGACGTTGAATAATAGTTGAGAAGAAACAAGTTGAAATCAAGAAGCGGACGATGAAGAAACTGGTTTAGTTGACCATGCTGCATACACACAGCTAGTTGCATTTTGTCCGTTGCTTTTATCATGATATACAGTATTCATTTTCCAACAGTAAATAATCCCAGCGGCTGCTGGGGGGTTCGAAGCAGGATCGTTCTGCAGTCCTTATTGGTAGCTCGATGCGTGGACCACTTATCAACGGATCCACCTTAAGGGTCCATTACTCTTTTATTGTATCATGTAAGAATAAGGAATACTTTCCTTCCTTCTTTGTTATATGCATTTTCCTTTATTTCACATTTTAATAGTGACCTTTGCTGCACTATGAAATTTGTATTTCTCAATAAGTGTAATATGTCGCCTTAGAAAAACGCATATAAAACGAACTCTATGTCATCTTCACTTTAACGCCATATTAACGAAATTTGATGTTCGTTGAAATATAGTTTAAAATTCAGTCTATTTTCAATGTGCAAATGAAGAACATGAGAAACCTAGTTAATTTTATTCTTTTCGCTTTTGAGCACAATTTTTATGCAATTAACTAATTAACTTGGAAAGATAATCTAAGGCACAGTTCAATATAATAGTTAAAAACACATCGTATTAACGTCCAATTAACGAAATCAAATTATCGTTGGAATGTAGATTGAAATTCAACGTGTTTTCAACATACAAAAGAGAACACAAAATAATAGTTAATGGTGTTCAGTTAGCTTTTAATTACAAATTCTATTCCGTTAAATAAGAAAGAAACCCATGAAACGAAACCTATACCATAGTTGAAAGTAACAGTTGAATCCACTTTCAACTAACACCTTATCAACAATATCAAGTCTTTGTTGAAATATGATTTAAAATAAAACGTACTTTTTTCAACCGATAACAGTTAGTCAACGAAATAAACACAAAATCAACGTTCAAAACAACACGTTTGTGTGATACTGGGGCTGCCCTTGCTTAGTGTAGAAAATAATTTTGTGAACCATTCTTAGAATAGAAGTAAAAAAAGAATGAATCGAATAGTTGGAAAAGCAGCGTGAGTTGAAAAAGGAACACGTTCCAAACAAAAAACTTAATTTTGGGAAATTTAATATATATATATCGTCACCTTGGAACCAGAAGGTACTATGTCCACTTTTTTTGGTAAAAAAAGTACTGAAGGGCATCAACTCCAAAAATAATAGCTCACAAAACGTCCACGAATTGGCTAGAAATTTTAGAAATGAAATAATTTATATAGTCTTTAAATGGAACTTCAAACTTCAAAACTAGTTTTCTCAAAAGTAGCGAAAGAGGACATACTAGTACCTTATACTTCCAAGGTGTATTGACGAATTATCCATTTAGGTGAGTCTTGTGTTAAGTGAACAAAAATATTTATTGTGCTTTATAGCATAAAAAGGAATAATTATGCTTTGGAATAGGGGAAGGGTGGGCAAAGTGAATATATGAGGCAAGGTGAATAATGGAATTTAGAACATTTTAATAAGAGATGGCAGCAAAACTTGTTTGTGAAGGAACAGTATGTTCGTCGAGATTGAACGTCTGTTTGTTGTTCTGTATAAAGACAAGAAAAGAGAAGAAAATACTTGTTTCTGAAAAAAAAATCAAGATGTAAGTTTGCAAATTTTTTTCTTAATATTTCCTTTTTTGTGTGTTTGTAATAATAAGTTCTATTTTTCATATCATAGGAACAAGATGAGGTACGGTAATGGAAAATATAGGGGAAAGTAACTGGATGAGCCTTAGTTGAGTCTTCTGGTGAAACTGAGCAAAGCACTGAAAAAAAAAAAAAAAAAACAGTCAGAACGGACAGCACGAGACTTGTACCATTGTCGTTCCTAATACTGCAACTAAGGCGTAACTAGCTGGCTGAGCGCCTAACTGCAACACTGTCAGTTGGTACGCCCTTTCCTGTTTTTAAATATTAAATTACTGAACTGCGACATCTACTGGACAACATGGAAACATGGATTGGGGCCGTCTGGGTAGCCGTGCGGTCTAAGGCGTTAGGGCAACGACTCGAAGGTCCCGCGTTCGAGTCTCAGAAGGGGCATGGGTGTCTTTTAACTCGAATGTGACGGGCCAAAGTCAACAGTTACTAAACTGGCCCATATAAAAATAAAATTTTAATTTTAACAGTGATTGGGTTCTGAAACACCATGTATGGAAGAATTATGACCAAAATTATGAAGCTAACATACTTGTCAACTGGAGCACCATAAGTTGAAATTCTCTCAGGTGCCTGCGTATTTTCACCCTGCTCGACATTCAATTGTTCTTCACTATCTAGTTCTTCAAGGTCACCAGACGGGCGGCGTGTAGTGTAGTCTTCATCTGCCATTTCATAAGCTCTCTACACTAAATAACTCTTTATTTTCAGTTTTTGTTTTGAATTGAGCAAATTCTTTGATGATGACGACACAATTTGGACGATTTTTGAAGTCTAGAAGAAACGTTTTCGGCGTCACTTGAAATTATATGGCCACGAAAACACTTACACACTTATACAAACTCTTGTTTTCTCTCTTCATATCTAACATGTTTCAGTAAATAGATGTTCTCTTTTAAATGGTAATAACACGAAATGTAATAACACTGAAACAAAATATTGTACCTGGCAACAGTTTATGAATTTTGCATGGTCATGTTTACACAAAACTCTGAGTTATCAGTTTCGGAGAATAAACACTAAGGTCTGTGGATCGTAAACGTAAACTATTCATATAAGAAAACTTACAGTATTACTTTATTATGCAACAAACGCTCAGCAAACATTGAAATCATTCTTAAACGCCATAGTAACTGCAACAATGCCTGCATTCAACGGGCTGAGCGCTCAACGAATTTGTCCTTTGAATACCACTGAGAACTTACGACTCACTGTGATCCGCCGCCATTTTTTCGAGCCCAAAATTTTCATGCTCACTTGTGAGCCGGAAGTTGGACGCCAAGAAGTAGTAGAAGACGTCTCAGTTAATAAATGATGTCCATGAGTGTCGAGATGCAATAAACGTTTTAAAGGAGAAACGTTACCTTTATTGGTAAACATACATCGACAATACCAGTAGAAGTATGGAGCGCTTTTCAATATTCAACTGTTTGTTGAGTCTACAAGCTTCTTGTCATCCGATCTCAGAAGGCTCACTGAGCGCTCAGCCCGTTGAATGCAGCCAATGATGTATTTCGTCGTTTTATAACAAAAATCCTTGTATCTTGTAAGCCAAGTACAGGATGACATGCATTTTATTTTTTTTATTTTGTACAAAGGCACATTGAGATCCAATGTGTGTAACTTATATTTCGGGTTATATATAAATAATTACATAATTATACTTTTTTTAAAATATTTATATGTCACTCGTATCTAGTGTTGTAAATAAAAAGAAACGTTCATTTTCTTCTGAAGCTTCCGTTTTTTTTTAAATGAGCCTCCGTTTTTTTTCAAAGCAGTAATTTGTAATACTGCCAAGGTCTCTTTAAGCAAGCAAGAATTACTTTTATATAGATAATTTAGAAGAAATACAACATAAATTAAACCCTACATTTACAAATATATTTGGTATATGTGAGATATTCCGAGTTGTCATGTTCTCAGTGTTGACAACCCTTTAAAAATCATTTTAAAAAAATTCGTATATATACCTTTCCCCCAAACTTAGCTTAAACGTCATTCAATACGATAGAAGAATGTTTGGGGTGTCCCCGAACTCAAGTACTCCAGTTGTCAGTGTTTCCAGCCTATTGTAGAATCCAACTTATAGAAATGCCTTTATTAATACAAATCTACACGAGTGCGTTGATTTCAATAAATTTAACATATATGTTCATTAGGTACTGGGACAGGTCATATAGACACTCCAGGCGTCGTAGTTTGTCAGGGTTATCAAGTGATTAAAAAAAAATCTAGATTTCATATTTGTTACCGTTCGACGTATCCGCATTGATTTACACAAAATTTGACATGTACATTAGGTACTCGGACAGTTCATGTGGATACTTCCAGCGCCGCAGTTATCAGTGTTGCCAATCAATTTCAGAAAATAAATGTCTAATTTCTTCCGTATCGTTGAATTATTAGGACCAAACTTTGTATTCACGTACTGTCACGCGTCATAGAGGTATTTCAGGTCCCACAGCAGACAGTGTTGCAAATCAATTTTAAAAATTAAATATTTACTACTTCCATTCAGTTCGACGTATCCACACAAAGTTTTGATTATTCATATTCGACACAATCGAAACATTGTTCCCTGTACCCAAGCACCCAAGTGTCAGCGTTGCCACCGTATTTTAAAATTCAATTTTTCAAATGGCCCCCATCCTGATACCTGGCGATAGGTATTCCTATACTTTCAGAAAAAGCGCGGGGGAGCATCGGGGCGTGGCTAGCTTAGAAATAATACTTCTCATTGTCCGAGCCCTATTGCAACAGACTCATTAGAAGAAACCTATAATTAGGTAGCTGCTTGTTTACAAGAGTATTCATGCAACTCATGCAGTTATGCAACTCTTTTGAAATATACATTTAAAATAAAATATTTTTTGTTGCATTGTCTCTATCTGTATATATTTTCACAGTATCCGGGACTAGGCCTAGAGCCCGGAACATGAGGGAGCAATGACACCGAATTTTTATAGTAAAACACATTGTACTAGTACGCGCAAATATATATATCTTTCGTTGAATAGAAGCAGATTATTTCCCGGTATTTTGAGCTAAAGGTAATTGATTTTTGCGGACGTTAATTATGATCAAAAATAGATATCTTTCTTGAGTAATACCGTAATTAGAAATTAACGTGTTGCATATACGGGATGAGAGCATATTTAAGTAAAGAATTCATAGTTTTTCAGTCTACAGTAAATATGTCTTCGAAGTTGTATTATCTCTAGGAACTTAAAATCTTCCTATAATTCAAAATATTTCTTCAGTTCCCTCGAGGTTTATTAGCATTTTATTACAAACTATACCAAATAACTTCAGTCCATATGTTTCTCAGGGTTAAGATATAGGAATTATAGCAATGTAGCAGTGAATGCATAAATAATCCCATCATTTGCCTCGTAAGGAAGAAGGAAAACAAAGCAATAGTACGTAAATTGAGATGAATATGTGAAAGCTTAACTCCAGCTGATTAGATTGATTATTTGCAGCGTAAAGCATTATATAGTTGCTGTGTGAAAAAAAAAACGACATTGATAAAACGCATAAGAACAGAAAAAACTTTTTAAAAAACTTCACAGAAAAATAAACTTTTTTTTTACAATACTACTTGTATCCTCTGGCTTTTAGACGCGTCAACTGTCTCCTATGGCCCCTGGCTTCATATGGTACTCATTAAACTTGTAATGAAATCGAGCAGTTCAGTATTCATTTTAGATAGAGATTAATGGAGGTCTTCATTGACTTCTATCTGAAAGCGATACTAGACTGATGGCTACCATTAAAATTTTAATGAATATATGGAGACAGAGAACATACGGAACACTTAAGGTAAAAGCACCAGTAGTTGACCGTTTAAGATTTTTTTCTAATGAACTGCCATATCTTCCTTACTTTTAATTTAAAATCCTAGTATTTTTTAAAGTAAAATTTAATTCTACGTTTGTGATTTAACACGGCCAGTTCAGTCAAAAATACAATGGCAATTTTTTTTTTTGAATGCAGAAAAATGTTTCAGTAGTTGACCCTCAGTGATAACGAAAATTCTAGTAGTTGACCTTCTATTAATATTGATTAAGTAGTTGACCAGGTGTCGTGTAAGCTAATAAATTGAAAGAAACCAACCACCATGAATGGAAATCTGCACAAGTCTGTTCAGATCAATATATTAGGACTTACGGTATTAGAAAACTCCTTACGGACTAATCTGGAACCTGTTGCATTTTTAATTACAAATTTATAATATTAATGGAGTCCGTCTAAACAGCGCGACAATCCCGATATTAACTTCTAGCAAAATGGAATAATTTGATGCAATTTCAGTGTGCGGGGAGCATGTTTGCATAAGGCAGTGTTCACTTGTCTGAAGTGTACTAATGATATAGAAAGGAATAACAAATGTTTAATTGTTCTATTTTGTTATCAGAATTTTCGCGTTCTTTAGACAAACCTCACTAATCTGTTCATTTAGTTCAAAAAAATATAGTTCAGAAAATAAAACCCGAGAGAATATATCCTTGCAGCAATACTCCAAACCAATAGATGTAATTTAAGTAAATGATTTAGTTTATTTTAAGGGAAGTAATTATTGGTCGAGAAGCGAGTAGTATAAGGGCTCGTTTTCAAGCCCGCTTCCGTTGCTTGCGATTAGGTTTAGTAGCCAATTGAAACACATGGCGTTTCGTGGTGTAGTGTTATCACGTGTTGTGGGACGTGTTTGAATTGGATATTCACCCAAATCGCAAGTAAAGCAACCAACGCAAGCGGGCTTGAAAATGAGCCCCAACGTGAAGACAGAGTTGCTCCCACCATTTCAGGTTTAGAATAATTTTAGGTTCAGTGGAAGTTGATCGATTTGAGTTTACCAAAACTTCAAATCAGTCTGCAGCCTTGAGCATAACATACCTTGTATTAGTCGTTGAAAACTAGCTTCAATTAAAGAAAACTATATTCGAATTAGGCCTACTTTTCATACAGGCGTTCGCCGCGTTATTTACTTGTGATTTGATTTAATAACCAATTGAAACACGTGTTTAAGTAAGTGTTCTACGTGTAATATGAATTCGTATTGGCCGCTCATGGAAATCACAAGCAAAGCACGTGGCGAGCGATTGTATGAAAGTCGTCCTTACTTCGGCTGTCCCTAAAGTCCCTTTCGGCTTTCCGTTTCAGTAGTTGACCCAGATGGTGTCAGTAGTTGAGCCCCTGGTCATCAACTGGATTACAGATTTGACAATTTGAGAATGTATTTGTAACACTGTTTACAGAGAAATAGGGAGATCACAAACCAAATAAAAGTATACTTCATTTGAGCCTGTAGTTGACTTCCCTGACAAGGGCGCCCATGTTGTGATTTTCAGAGTGGGGGCAAGGAGAAAGAAACTTTTTTTTATGATTTATTAAAAAGTTATTAACAGGTTAATCACAACAATATTTACTAAATTAAGGGCGCAAAAACTTAAAAAGAACCGTCATGAAGTCAGTGTTGCTAGATGGAGGGAAATTCCCTCGGCGTAGGGAGAAAGTGCTCAAAATTTGCCGAAAGGGAAAAATGGAAAATTTTCTTAAAATGCCTTCAAATGTAGGGAAATTCTGCTTTAGTATATTTTTACTTTAAATTGACTACATGAAAAACAAAAGTCGCAATAATACATAAGGCGGGATAGCCGTTATTAGAAGATAAAAATACAATATCATCCTGGTTTACCTTTGAATTGGAGGCATCTGGCGCTTTAAAAAAAAGCTCACATCAACAACAATCACAATATCGACATCTAGCAGAGCGGCAAATTACAGCAAAGGGAAACAAATGAACTTTCAATATTGCGATCTAGGTTTCCTTTTTTAAAACAAGGGCGAGGGAGTGTATATATTAAAGGAAAGAAACTGGGTTCTGCATTTAGAAAACGAAACTAAAGCTTACTATAAAATCAGACTACAGCGGGTTGTCTTTGTTTTTATTTTTTTTTAATTCACTTGCAGCTTTTGTGTAAAACTTTGCATTGACAGTTTCATTTATTTTTACTTATACAAGACTGGATTGTGGTGTTAAAACATGATAAAATACAATTTGGAAGAAAAAGCATTCTTTTAAAATTAGTGACTTCTATTTTCTTTACAAATAATGTTCTTGTACAGTCTAAAGTCAACAATGTATCTTTGTAAAGACAGTCAATGGAATGTTATTTGAAGAGTCTTTCTTAAAACAGAAAAAGCAGCTGCAGTAGTAGTACTAATAGTATTAGTAGTAGCACTAATAATAGATGTAGTAGTTGTAGTAAAAAGAAAGAGGAATAGTAGAAAATTTAAGCGTAGGGAAATTTCTTGAAAGAAAGGTAATTTCTGATGGTTCAATAGGAAAATTCAATACCGACCATCTGGCAACGCTGCACGAAGTACAGTAAACCTACCTTAAAGCATACTGGAAGTTTATTGGGAATGCTTAAAAGAGTATAATACAGTTAACAAATTAGTAAACTTCGTATTATTTATGAAATATTTGTCAAATGAAATTCTGTCCCAAAGTATCCGTGCTGGTGTACTAAAGACATTATTAAGAAACTCGAAGTTAAAACAATTTATCATGAAAAAAAGTCTACATACAAAATTGAAATTTCAAAATATTACTTTATCGGCAATTTGTTCGATTGTTTAGGGAAGTCAAGAAAGATATAAAAATAGCCTGTGAGACCTTTATATAAAATTCTGAAAATAATATCAATAATGATCCAGGTCAACTGTTGAAATCATAGAGTTAGGAATATAAATAGAGGAAACCTTAGGCTGTTTTGTAGGAAAGGGGAATGAAGCCAAGAGACGGAAGGAACGAGGCATTTCGGCCATCTTGTGTGGCCCCACATTCAGAGACCCTCTTTTTCGAGTATTGCTTCTCTCAGGTGCACTCATCCTCTATGGAAAAAGGCATTCAACACAGTACGCGGCATAGAGGGACTTTAATGGGGCCACACAAGATGGCTGCCGATGAACCGAGTTTGGCTTCATGTGACGTCATGTATATTCTCTCTATTTTCTTCCTAACTCTATGGTTGAAATTTATTAAAAACAAAACAAAACATCTTCCCCACAATTATATTAAAATTTGAAGATCGGGATTTGTGTAACAATGAAGAAATAGCTAATACGTTTGCACTAGTATTTCCAATCAGTATTTGTATCCTTCTCAACCGTTCAGTAATTTTGATAGTAGTAATTCTAGGAGTTACGAAGAAACTGGAATACTGTGTATTGATCTGATAGCATATCGTCATTATATAATCAACGGATGTATTGATATAATTTAAACATCCCCTATTCATTGCGTTCAACTTGGCACTAAAAACGTAAACTTTCCCTAACAAATGGAAATCTGCTTTAGTTTGTCCTACACCTATACCTAAAACAAACGACAGACAAGAAATTACCAACCACAGGTCTACAGCAATTTTACCAAAATCATTGCAAAAGTCTTTGACCATATCACGAAGAACGGTAGTTCTTCGAGTAACACTAAACAATGAGTCTGTTGGCGGCACTCACGTATATACTGCCGCTAATTTCGGATCTAGCAAAGTACAAGCCCGATTTTGATGCTTGAAGTTGCATTTGAAAGCCCTTTGTCAGACTAATACACACAGACAAAAAAAAATGGATCTGTAGGACCTCCCTGGAACCTCCTAGGGTGGTTTGAAAGAAAAATCAGAATTTCACATTTCTGGTGATAGCACTTACCACAGACCATGTAGGCGGTCGAAGCTTGCGGAATTGTATTCTACGCTTTCAAACGGTTATCACACGTGAAAATCGGTGAAGGAGTTCAAAAGTTATGACCTTCTTTTAGCCCGATCACAGAATTTTCACAAATGATAGAAAAGGGCCTCCGTCATTCTGTCTGTCTTTTTGCTTTAGCCCAAAGTGGTTTGTACCGGAGGGTTTGGGGGACCCAACAAGTTGGGATAATTCGAAGCTTATTTTGTTGATAGGAGTTACCGGTTTCGGGATAAGGTTCAAAATCGGCCTTTTGTGTGAAGACTATGCACTTTTTTAAATAGGCAGCCTTACAAAATAAGTGATATCAGTATAAAAAACCCATCGGGGTAAAGACAAGAGTGACGCAAGGATTCTACTCACAAAAGAAGTGATATCCATTTTGCGATACTTTCTTTGTGTCACTATGGTGGAAGGATACTAAATCTCCTAATTTTATTACAAAGGAAACACTTCCGTCATAGTGACACACACTGCCTAGTATATCAACGAATTATTTATCATTTCAAGCTAGTTATCTCAACTAAACAACATGGCTTTGTTTCACAAAAGTTCACGGTAACGAACCTTGCAATTGTTACTGTTTTTATTGCAAACTCATCGGACGAAGGAAAGAAAGTTGATGTGATTTATATTGACTTTGGGAGGTCGTTTAACTAAGTTAATCCCAATGTCATAATAGGTAAATTAAATCACTATCAATTCTCTCCATCCTTGATTAGGTTCACGTGCTCTTGTCTAACTAATCGCAGGCAATCTGTTCTATTTAAGGAATACAAACCAGATGAATATACAGCACTATCAGGAGTCCCGCAAGGTTCGAATCTTGGACCGTTGTTGTTCCTCTTGTTCATTCATGACCTACCGGAATCCATACCGATAATGAAGAAGTGCTATTTGCGGACTACCTCAAAATATATGCTGAAATTAATTCCATGAAAGATGTCATAAAACTACAACATAGTTTAGACAACTTTACTAAATGCTGCGCTATCAATGAACTTTCAGTCGATACGAAGTTTTATCATTCAGAAGAAATAAAACGATTTAATTATTAAATTCATAAGCATGCATTAAATAGGCCCGACGTAGTTGAAGATCTTGGCGTCACGTTTGATGTGAAATTAACATTTCAGAGCCACATAACAAATGTTACAAATCATGTTCAAAATGCTAGGATTTCTAATAAGGATGGGAAGCAAGTTCAACAACGTTTGTACATTCGCGAAAATGTACTATGCTTATGTTCGTTCCAAACTATTACTATTTGGAACCCCATCAACTAAAAAAACTGGCAACTAGAAAAAATACAATCAAAATTCCTTAAATTTCTAACCAACGAACAAACTCGGATCCATCCTACTTAGGAAATTTACAATACAATCGTTTAAAAAAAATCGGACGTTAGAGCAAAGGCGTAACTTTTCAGATCTGTAATTTCCTAGGAAAATAATTCAAAATGACGTAGACTGCACAGATTTAATATCATTGTTACAGTTTCGTGTCCCGTCATTAAGAACTCGCGTAGACAATACTGGTCTCTTCCACTGCAAAAAGGCCAGGACTAATATAATGATGAAATCACCAATCTCGAGAATATGTACTCCCTACAATGAGATATGTAGAACTTGCACCTAATTGGATATATGTGAAATATCATCCAAGCATTTAGCAATATTGTAATAAAAATGTCTGTAAATTGTCATTGTGAATATCTAAACTCTAATTGGGCTATAAAGCCTGTTGTGTTGACAATAAATAAATAAAATTAAAATAAATAAAAATAAAAAATAAATTATACGAAGAACATATAAACATTTTACTTTTGTTTTCTATATTGCAAATTATAATTTCCGCTGGGGGCGCCCTTGTACCCTGGTCAATTTCTGAAAATATTGTAATTGTGTGATTCAGTAATTGACCCACTGCAACAAGAAATAACACCTAGGTTGTAACTGGAGGCGACCATTTCATTAATTCCCATCTAAGACACCACTCCATGATAAATCTACAAGTATTACGGATAATAGACACAAAACTAAGACGTTATATACCCCCAGTCCAAATATAACTCCTGAACAAATTGCTTAAGAAAATGTCCAGAAATTACAATTGCACACACCTGCACAAAGTATACCTTCCGTAATTCTTACCCAGAATACACTACATTGTTGAAGTACCAGGCAATAATAACAGATAGAATGGCCTGTCCGATGGTTCTGTTTTCAGAAGATTATCACAGATGCCAGCGCTATTTGGAGAGTTTTTCTTCCAAAAAGGTCAACTGCTGGTACATGATCAGTTACTGGTGCCTTTACCTTAACCTCGATCGTCCACTAATTTTTTACGCAAGTCATCACTGTTTTACCCGTGTTTTCATTTATAATTCTTGCTAAAAAGTAAATATTGGTTACAGAAGGGCTGCTTTTCATGAAAGCTTGCGTTGCTTGGTTTATCTGCGATTTGGGTGAGTAGCCAATTGAAATACGTGTTTTATTGTAATGTAAGTGTAACACGTGTTTCAATTGGCTATTCACCCAAATCGTAAGTAACGCAAGCTTTCAAGAAAAGCAGCTCTTATTGTGCTCAGTCATGTACAGTACGTACATAAATAAGAAGTTATAAATAAAAACTGGACCGCACAGCAAAAACAAGCGTAAAAAACGATAGCGATTAACTGTTCCGCCCGCTCTCTGTCTTCATTTATTCACTAATTTTAACATGGCATCGATCAGTCTAGTATCGTTTTTAGATAGAGGTCAATGGGCAGGGCCTTCACACTTTTTAAGTGGTGACCATGTTTGGGGAAGGTAGTTTTCAAGTTTATATTATTTGCAGGGAAATTTAAAAAGAAACTATTTATATGACTTCCCATTCCACAATTGTGCTGTTTAACATTTCATCAAATAATAGCGTTTTTACATTCTTTTCTTTACTTCACAATGGTTCGTGAACGTTAATTAAACTCATTTCCCGAAGTCATAAAATGATGACATTTTGCACAGCGACATACGTCGGGTGACAATACAATATCCCATTGTTACTTTCATATATTTCTATATATTTATATATTTTAAAAGCACATTTTAATATAGTCTTTTAAATATAAACTTCTTTATCCTAAAATAAATATTAGCCTGTACCGATGCTGGGTTAAACTGGTTGCAGAACAATTTAGGATTTGGGTTGCAAATATCCGAACACCGAAATAACTAAAAAATGATTTTAAAATAACTTTTTAAAGACATACTTTTCTTAAACAATTCGCAAAAAAAAAAAAAAGTTTATGCATGATTAAAAAGAAAAGTATGGGGCATGCTTTCATATACTATCAGTTTATAAATTCTTGAATTGGCGTTCCCCATGCTTTTTTTAAAGCCATGCGTAAACAATTTTGTTTTTATTTTTTAGTACGAATTGTTAAAGAAAAGTATGTCTTTAAAAAAGATTTTTATTATCTTTTTTAAATTTTTCTCGTTAATATATTTAGCACTATAAAATGGTTTAAAAATATTAACATTATGAACCCCTTTTCTGCCTACCAATGGCGGTGCCGAGAAAGCAACGACAGACAGGATGTCACTCGTTGGTCCTTGTTGACTTCCGACAGTGTGTGGGGGCACCCACATGCTCAACTTGTACACCTTCCTTATGCGGTGCAGGTGAAGTCTGTCTGTTTCATTAGAAACCTGTAAGAGTTGAGCAAGCTTATCACACGTTTGGCACCGCTTTCAGAGGCTCGTCATTCAGGGCCTGTGGACATCCATGCGGGTTTCATCATACAGGGACAAATTTCCCCCTACCTGAATTTCTAGAACCAATGACTGACGGTGTGTTTATTCACAGCATTATCTACAAAGACTTGATGTATTCTGCGATTTGATTCGGCTGTGGACAAGTCTACATTAAAGTCTTATAGCAACGAACCCCAATCATGCTGCTCTGAGACCTCCATTTGTCTTTGCCACTACTCGAGCTATGACTACTGTGAGTGCGCAAAAGGCCTGTCTTGGTCACGGTTAAGGTCAGTGTTCCCACTCCGATCGCTTTTCCATTGATCACGTCTTCCCATATGACGTAAAAATGACAAGAACATTTTTGGTTACCTTGTGCATAACAACCAAGAAAATTACACATTTGTCAAGAAAAAAATATTGAATACACAAAATAAATACAGAAAAAACACAAAACTCTAATGAAAGTAAGAGCAACCATCAAGTTTTCTACACATTTCATCGTAATCCAGATCAGATATTGCTTTCCGCTCTTCTACATCAACTGTAGTAAGGTCACTTTACTTCAGAAACTTTCCATCTAATTCAGACGCTCTTCCAAGAGTGAGGGATCATTTACATTTGCGTGCGACTTGGGTGAATAGCCAATTCAAACACGCGTCACCCTTACCTTGCAATAAAACACGTGTTTCAATGGGCTATTCACCCAAATCGCAAGCAAAGCACGCAACGCAAGCTTTCATGAAAACAGCTTAGGGCTCGTTTTCAAGCCTGCTTGAGTTGCTTGCGATTTGGGTGAATAGCCAATTGAAACACATTGTGTTTCGTGGTGTAGTTTTATTACGTGTTGTAACACGTGTTTCAATTGGCTATTCACCCAAATCGCAAGCAATGCAAGCGGGCTTGAAAATGAGCCCTAACTTTTAAACTTACCATAGTTCTGCTTTAGCATTTATAGAACAGGATATAATAAATAGTACACTACTTCTTTCAAACTGCTCTCCTGACTTCTAGAGTTGATTTTTTTTTTTTTTTTTTTTTTTTTTTTTTTTTTTTTTACAAAAACTTCAGATATAGAACTAGTTATGAAGATTCATTTAAACTGATCGGCGCGAAAAAGAACATGACTTTTTTTACAGTCACTAACTCAACTGTACTTGGAAGTTGGACGCCAACTATTTGCACCACTACCACAATTTTACTTTTAGATGCAAATTTGCAGTTTTCTTTACATCTGTCACCTTGTGCAATCTCAGTATTCGAGTGAGGTAGGTGTCATTTAAATATTACGTAAGTATTCAAGGGAGGGAGAGAGTTCAAGTTTTGCTTATTTTATCTGACAATGCAGGAAAGGAGATCAGAGTAATGCTTACATAATACTCGCTTAAAAATATATTAGTGTACATTTAACGATTTAAACATTGCTTTTGGTCTACGAAATAACAATAAGAAATTTTACAAGTTTTACTTACGCAAGCAAAAGAGGAGATCTGGTATCTGCGTATTATTTGCTTACAAGAGGGGCCGAAGGCTAAAATGAATAAAATATGCTTGCGTAATACTTGAACAACACCTAAGAGACAACACGATTCTCTTGATTTCCAATCTTGCAGCATATATATAGTTGAAAATTTGAATACACAGAGATATTTCGATACCGGTCAATCCCTAAATCAGACATAATGTGCTTTAAAATAGGGCTCTTTCGCAGTCTTCTAAGCCGGAACTTTTTCGCATACGGTATTTCGGATGGTTTGTTTTGTGGGGTGGGGTTGGCGGTCTATATTCTTTTACTAGTGGTTTCGAAACAATCATATTTTAATAGAAGATTTGCTTATAGCTATCTCATGTCCACCGAAAGTATGAAGTTAAAAAAAAAACAACAACTGATCATCGACCAAGGTGACGCACCTGATTCGTTAGCAGATTACAGAGCTTGCTGCCATCTTTGTTAGCCTAAAACAGCATATTGATTGGATTAAGTGAGTGACATTTGGCTTCAAGTTCTCGGTGAAATCGCATATCGTATTACCAGGAGACCAAATAAATTCGTGCCGTTGTAGGATAGAAAAGCAAACAAGCGCATACAAGGGGTTTATGTATATTATTATACATACACAATATTTATTCAGGAAAATAGCCTCCATCTGCTTTTACAACCTTCTCCCATCTATGAACAAGTCCATAGATGCCATTTTTGTAGAAATTTGTATCGTGCGACTCAAAAAACTGCGCCACTGCGTTTTCAACTTCGTCCCGAGTTTTGAACTGCCGATTGCGCATGCAATTGTCCATGGCCAAAAAGAGATGATAATCGGATGGAGTGACGTCTGGGGAGTAAGCAAGGTGAAGCAAAAGTTCCCACCCAAGTGACGAGATCATTTCCAGGGTCATCCTTGATGTGTGAGGTTTCGCATTGTCTTGGTGGTACAGAACCCCTTTTCTGTTCACGAGTGCATGCTGGCTGTTTCTGGGCGAGTTTGGTAGCTACCGTTTGCAGTTGTGCTGAGTAAACATCTTTTGTGATGGTCTTACCACTTTCCAAAAACTCAAAATGCAATATCCCAGCAGTAGTCCACCATACACACAGATTACCTTCCTCTGATGAATATTGAGTTTAGCAGACAGAGGAATTGGGTCATTGGGTAGCAACCAATGGTACGAGCGCTTCTTGTTATCATACATCACCCACTTTTCATCACACGTCAAACTACGGTCCAAAATTGGACAAGGTTTGTTCCTACTCAGCAAGGATGAGCAAATGTTCAGCCGCTGGAGTCTGTTCGCGACAGTCAGCTCGTGCGGGACCCACTTGCTCATCTTCCATCGTCCAAGCGCATGCAAACGTAAACGAATAATTTCATCACTTACCCCAAACCGCTGAGCGAGTTCCTAACATGTCTGGCTCATATCCTCTTCAATAGCTGCTTTCAGCTGGTCCACATTGAGTGATTTTGGCCTCCCAGATCGAGGGTTATCTTCAAGGTTCTCATCACCAGTCGAAAAGGTCTTAAACCACTTACGTTCGGTGCGTTCGCTAACTGTAGCCTCTCCGAATGCCGAGCATATTTTCTTGCTGCTTCAGTACCTTTTGTGCCCAATTTGAACTCGTAGAGTAAACAGGTCCTAATCACTGCGTTTGACACAGCCATAGTATACACTGAATATCTATCTCCACTCACACGACTAACTGCAACGTGTTCTCTACGATAGCAGACGTGCCACTGACTAAGCTTTCAGACAAGAGCACACACACCTACTCACTACGTCATCTCCGATTGCTATAGGGGGACACGCAGCGACGTGCTGCTCAACGGCACAAATTTAGTTGGGCACCTGGTAGAACATCCTTGTTTCGAATTTTGGAAAGGTGTTTGACAGGAGCAATATCTGTTAAGAGACAGTATAACTTCCGTTCTTAGTTTCTGGTGCTTTGACCTCTCTAATACCCTGCTTAGATTACTAAGATCGTTACGATGATAAAAATCATGGTTGAAACAACTTACGTTTAGACTACGGAACTTAACTTGGTTACTGCCGTTGTCAATAAAGAAACTGGTTATATTCTTAGAGTAAGGAATATCCTTTTTTCATACTGTAAGGTAGAGGTTTAAATTATATAATAATGAACACAAATGAATTGATTGTAGTGTAATGTTTTGTAGATTAGTTCTGCCATCATTCTTTTATACTTTAAAAGTGATACGCACCACTACGATGCTATATATTTCGATAAAGAAAGAAATAAACTCACGAAGTGAGCTGCGCTTATCGGCCATCTTGCGTTTAGATAACTAACGTAAGAAGATAACCGTCGTAAGTTGACGCTGGTTAAAATTGAAACTCGCGTTAATATTAACCATGATAAGATGTTAGTACTGTAAACAAGGCATAAAGGGTTGCTGAAAGCTTCGGCTCTAACCTTAAGGAGTTCTAGGTAGAGGAAATGGAGAGGCACGCAAGAGGGAGAGGGGACCTGAACCATCCTAAAGACAAAAGGAAAAGAACATGCTTTGTCCATTTTTCTGATTTTACAGAGGCGCATTTTAAAAGTCCTTAATCAGCATTACGCATACCTGTACATCCAATAAAGATTTGCTTTTAGTAGACAGACTATGCTTATTCTCTCCTTACATGATAATTTGTTGAAAAGACCCTTTCAAGGCACTCTTATAACAATTTGGTCAAAAAATGGATAAAGCACGTTATAGCACGCAATATTGTTACGAAAAATTGAGAACATGAGCTCACTATTCTAGCCGTTATAAATTTTGAGAAACAATGAACAAGATATAGTTCACAACATTATTGTTCACTTCCATTACTTCGAGATATTTTAGAAACGTCGCACACATTAAATCACTAAAATTAAGATATATCCGCCGATTTTCAACCAAATGTGACGTTCTATACCTCAAATGAGGTCATTTAACGCTCTTTGAAATGTTAATAGCATGTGTTTTTGATAAAATGAATAGATTTCAAGTCAGTGTTACTTTTATGAATTTGAATTTTATTTATAGCCTTTGAACATCTAAGGCTCAGGCCAGGATGGGGAAGGGGAAAGGATTCGAGAAGGTGTTGGCCAGGACCTATGTTGAAGGTGCCATCCCGGCTCTTACTTTTATGAGAATATTATCATTTGAAATTAAACTTTACGAAACAAAATGTATCAAATTTACAATATGTGTTACGTTTATTATATTTTCAATCATCTGGACTCTTAAAAAGGGATAATTAACATCGGAGCATTGGTTCTTGAGATATTGAACATGAAAGAAAGTGGTTCCGAAAATTCAATATGGCGTCGGGTACCTTCTCACTAGACTAATGCATGGGTGGTGTATAAATACTGTACAAAGTTTGGTACTTTATTTAATCAGGTGTCTAATTATCTCACCTAATTTTGACGCTAAGCGACTCCACTATGTTCCTTACCTGTGGTCTTAATATATAATTTCCCTCCTCCAGTTGCTTTCATACGGTATTATAATGAAAGAGTGAAGTGAAGCAAAGTTCTCTTTAATACAATTGACTTTTATCTATTACAAGATGTTTTCCATTAGTATTTTTCTTCGGTCTTAAATTTTTATGTAACTGCCTGCTTCGTCTTTGTTCCTTCACAGGTTTTGAAGGCTAATTCAGCTCCGAATATCCTCCGCACCAGTCTCTGTATTATTGACTTATCAGACAAAACTCGGCATGGCGAAAGAAAGAGCTATTCCAGCAAAAATTCCGCTTATTAAACATGCTACACCAAACATTCCTGCAATCACAACATACTCCTTGTCAACCGTTCTGCAAGAAAATAACATATTGTAAATTAATAGTTTGTCCACATGGTAATTTAGATTATGCCTTGTTTAGATTACTAAGGTGGTCACGATGGTAAAATCATGGTTGAAATAGCTCCTTTTAGACTACGGAACTTAACTTCGTTATTGACATTGTCAATAAAGAAACCGGTTACAAGCTTAGAGTAAGAAATCTCCTTTTTTCATACTCTAAGGTTAAATGGTAGAGATTTAAATTATATAATAATGAACACAAATGAATTGATTGTAGCGTAATATTTTGTAGAATTGCTCTGCCATTGTTCTTTTATAGTTTAAAAGTAATACGCGCCACTAGGATGCCATATATTTCGATAAAGAAAGAAATAAACTCACGAAGTGAGCTGCGCTTAACGGCCATCTTGCGTTTAGATTACTAACGTAAAAAGATAACCGTCATAAGTTGATGCTGGTTAAACTTGAAACCCGCGTTAACGGTAACTGGTGTTTACATTACTAAAATGTTCTCGATTAACGTTAGTCATGGTAAGATGTTTGTAGTGTAAACAAGGCATTGAACTCCAAATTCAAAATTGTGCTTACGTTATTTTCAATTGATTGTCACTTCGAGCTCTGTCCGAAAGCCGAAAACTACATAAGTAACAAATACTACTTCAATATTAAATATTACCGAAAGTAAATACTGAAACACAACAACATTAATATTACAAAATTGCCTAATCTTCTTTTATTCTGCCGTCCAAGTCCGTGAATTTTTCCCCTGTGTATTGCTGGGCTGTATCGAAATCAGTAGAGTCTTGAAGCATAGTGCAAAGGAGCAGTGAACCGCCGTTATAAAATTATTTAAAATTTGTTATCTTTATCTTAATGTTCAACATACTGCCTCTGAGGGATATGCTTTCTAGCTTAATGCTGCCAAGAGTTGTGCATCATTTAAGAAGACGTGCGACCGAGCCAAGAACGAGAGAAGCAATAAAAACTTGTGACCAGAAAACAAGATCCCAGTCTCATCCCATGCTCACGTCTAAACCACAACCACCTGGAGGGAAACTTTTACAATATGTTTCCCATCCAAACGTTGCTACTCCTTTTTCCACTATTCTTTTATTCCTTCTCCTTCTCTCTTCTCTTTGAAAGAGTATTTCAACCATCGAGTTCTACGTAATACTGGAGTTATCGAAAGCTAGACGCTAGAGCAAATATTTAAACTCACTTTTCTACTACCAATCTAACCCAATGTGGACCAAATTTTCAGTTCTAACTCAGTTTTATACGCTTCTCACCGCTGTGTGGCCCGTTTTTAAATTTAAGTCTTAATTCGTAAGTTATTCATATAATAATAATTTACCGTACACTGCACATAATAGAAAATACTACAAATAATATTGACTTTTTTGTTGCAAGAATTAAGACATAAATAAAAAACGGGGCACACAGCTATATCAAGCGTAAAAAAGTGAATTAGAACCGAAAATTTGGTTCCTATTGGTTTAGACTGGAAATGGACAAACGAGATTAAGTGTCCTCTCCGTTCCCTGGCTTCATATATTCATGATATTTTCAATAACAGGAGTCAGTTCAGAATCCCTCTTAGATAGGTCATTGATTTCAACATTGGCCCTTTTTTTAAAAAAAAAAGAAATGAGATAACAATACTTTCTTTCTTCGGGTGTAGAAACAAGGGAGGGAACTGACATTTCCATTTTCACCGTCCTCATATTTTACAACTTGTTCGTGTAGATCAGATTAAATAATATATAATGTTTTTTTTTTTAATTTCAGCACTACGGTTTTACGTTACGTAGAAATATAGCAAGAAACATCATCTCCTACGTCATACAACGAAAATCATCTTCTGATTGGTTTGACGTAATCAATTCGTACTATTTCCGTAGCTATATGCTTCTCCCTAAGTTACGTTCCTTATTCAGAAGTTTCAAGACGAAAAAACAAGAAAGAGAAAGAACATTCACATCATCACTTAACGAAATAATTAATGTACAAATCTGCAGAACACACTTCAATAAGTTAAAACAGCAAAACATGTTTTTAATAACGGAAATTGTTCGAAACAATGACAGGGTCAGTCTTACCTTGCAGTTCTCTTCTTATCGCTAGTGTGTGTCAATTATGATGTCTTGACAATTTGGCGCAGTTGGTTAACGCCCGCAACTTTTAACTTTTTCTACTTTCACCTAAGGCCGTGTTTTATTTTACTTCATCCTATCAAAGGTCGTGTTTTATTTTACTTCATGAAACTCAAAATTAACTTAAATATAATAGTTTTATTCTACATTTTCTGTTCCTTACATGCTTTCATTATTATTTTTACAATAACATATTAAAACTATTCAATATATTCACGGCCTGCAAGTAGTACATTAAATTGTTAACAGATGGCAGTAACGAGCACTATTAATTCATATCCTTTTAAGTTCTTCAAAAATGCTTCACTAGCGTTCATTAAAAAAAGTATACGATTGTCGGATGTAAAAGCCCACATTTTTTGCAGAAAAAAATAGGTAATTCTTTTTAAATACAAGAGTTCTAAAGAGCATTATTAGAAGCTATCTTATGATTTAATCATGAAAAAAGAGCTGCTAGAAATTAATGTTGAAGCTACCAAAATATATCAATATCTTAAAGAAGTATTAAAAGTAAAGATCAATTTTAAATGATTAAAACGAACTAAATAACGTGTTAAGGCATACAGAAACGCTATTCACCACTTATACTATTTTTTTCGAACCATTTTTGCTATCTGTTGTTAACAATACTAAAAGATCAAATACGATCTGTATGTTGATGACAAGCAGTCGACAGATTGATTACGTCAAAACATGGCGGCGCGGTATTAAGCGCAAGACTAAGACTGTTTCGAAGCGAGGTTTTATTACTCTTGATAAATGCATCACAGAAAGAAAAGAAAATGTTTTCCGTCGTCTACTTTAACATAATATTTTGTTTATCGCAATAAAAAGGTACTAGCGGAAATGCCCATTGACAACGGAACTTACTTTCTGGACGTACCTCGTATTATCGACTTCACAGAACTATAGATTTTTAATTTAACGTAGTTAGCAACTCTATTCACTGGATTACACAGTCCTTTGAATGTGTTAGGTCAGGCTGTTTTTCGTTTCTCTCTCTCTCTATAGGGTCAAGTGTTCCATCCACTGGTTTCAAAGCGAATATCAAAATTAATGGCTATGGAATGGCAGTTACGTTTGGAGAAGGTATGAAGCACAGGCAGCCGTATTCATTTTTGAGTCAGGACAAAATTGCTATGCAGGAAATCTTGTACAATACTGTATTAAAATAATATTCTGTGAATAAAGGTACGTTTATAAATTTTAAATGTATTTTCTGTGCAACATCTTTGCATTACTTTTAATATCACGGAATTAGAACACCACTGCCATGGAATTCACAATAGAGGACGATGTATTTCCAAGACTGTTCACAGACTATTCATTCTGAATGAAATAAAACAACTTATCAGAAGCGTTCAAACTATCTCATAGAGATGTTATTCTAAATTTGACTATTATGAAGACTTTATTTTAAAAAAAAATATCACGGAATTTGACATCTTCACCCTAATTTACGATATTATAATTTGGCAATACTGTCGGATATTCTGCTAAAAGAATAATGTTTGCAGCAAGCCTTTACTACTAACAATTGTCCTTCACTGGAAGGCTGTACGAATACTAAACTAATTAAGTGTACTTACGTGGGACAATACATCATACCGAGTGTGCTGCAATATCCACTGGTGAATCCATTAATCGAACCAACAAGCCAATACAACCAGTCGCTTTTAATGACAACGGAAGTCGTCCGCATCTTGCCTTGAGGGATGTAGTTACATAATAGGAAAAAAGGTACGAAGACAACGCGTGCAGTAACAATATATACGAGTTTGTTGGGCTGTGGCTGTCAAAGAAGATGAAGAAAATAGAAGGTTAAAATAAACAATAAAACTGTTTCCTGCTTATAAGCTAAGAATTTTAACTTCTCCTGCAGTGACCTCTTTCAGTTGAACGTGCGTAGATAATTTGCGCTCAACTTTCGGATTTATTTTACGTACCTGATGTACTTAATATGGTTGCCAAGTTTTTATCCTTTCTTTTATGTTTACTGACTCTCAGCCGATTAGCTGTCTAGCTCACAATAGCTTCAGAAGAGGACAGAATTTACAAAGTGTACTTGTATCCTTCCACAACAGAAAATGCAACATCAAATCCTTCCCAAGATAGTTTTCATTTCTTTCGACATAATTGAGGCGTATGTGTGAACAAAAACAGTCTATGTGCCATGTTAAAAGATAACACATAGATCCGCGTATACGCCTTAATTACAAGCATGTGTATTATAGCACATAAAACACAGCGGTGCTTTGGCATCGAACATACGATTCATTAGTTTCTAGCCTAGACCGGCCTATATTGTTGCGATTTTGCTTTTGGAGTTAGCTTCCAAGGGTTAACAACAATGTTCTATTAAGGACAATGTAAAGCCAAGATCTCCAACAAGAGATGGCAGCACTATCTCCTCATATATCTAATGTATTTTTATCGTTGCATGAAATTTCAATGCTGCTCCTACAAATTCAAGCCTAGGGAGTTCAAACTTTGAGGGAAGAAAGTTCATAACTAATAACTAATCCGTGCCGATTTTTCATTTTCTTTCTTGTTCATTGTTTAAAGAGCCTTATTGTTGTAGGCATAACAACAATGAAATGATTTCAACAATGAACAAGAAAGAAAATGAAAAATTGTCACGGATAGAACTCTTGAATTGGTTATGAACTTTCTTCCCTGAAAGTTAGAACTCTCTAGGCTTGAATTTGTAGGAGCAGCATTGAAATTTCGTGTAATGATAAAAAATACATTAGACATATACGAAAGTAGTGCTTCCATCTTTTGTTGGAGGTCTTGGCTGTACATTGTCCTTAACAACTATTATTCTCAAATTCCTCTGAAGGGTAATGTTTTCTGTCTTAAAGAGATTCTTACCCATGTAAACCATGCAGGGACCATGCTGCCAATCATTGCTGTAAAATTGAACGTCAAGAAGGCGGTGACAGCTTCATAATATTTTTCGGTAATGAAAAAATTATCGTTCCATCGATGGACACCTGAGAATGAAAAGAACATTCTGTTTCAGAAGTGATTTTTAAGTATAGAAGTGGATGACATTATCTGGACTCCGAGTTCTGGTGCTGAAACTTGCTAATTTCGAATTAACATTGGTTAAAAAATGGTTTAGGATATAATTTTACTCAACGACTGCAAACCCTGGACTCTAACGTGCACACTAAGCGGAATTCTGATCGAACTAAGTGGAATATTTTCTCTTAGGAGGGCGGAAAATATGGACCACTCTTTTAGAGTGGATTTTTATCGGAGAAAAGATGAGAAATTTCCGCTCGAAAAAACACGTCATCTATATTAGATGAAATTCTTTGTATTCAGGTAAAATTTTCATCTTTTGAACATAGGAACAATTGACAATGTAAAAAAGAAGCATTCATTCATAAACAGTAAGAAACAAAAGTAGTGTTCTTATGAATATAAACGAGCAAAAATACTTATCGCAGTAGGAATTGAATCTGCTGCCTCCGAGCCAGCGACCCAAGGCTTTATCCCCTAGGCTAGCTGGGCAACTACAAGAGAACGCCTTCGAGACGATCTCTTTCTTTCCCCCCCTTCCTCCCCCCAGGCACCTGAGAACAAGGTTCAAAGATTTCTTGTCCATCTTAGTTCAGACGTCCTCCCGGTATAATTTTATCATTGAGAAAAGTTATCAGATCTTCTGTTGTCATTGTTAACTAAGCACCATTAACTTCACAGTATAGGGCTTTGTTTTTCGGTAGCCTTTGCGGTAACAAATGGCGCAAAACGAACTTGACTTAAGCCCATGATTCATTGTGAATCACTATTTTTTTAAAAAAAGAGAAATTCCCCTTTCAAGTTTGGAAAATAAATTGCATCCGTGAAGCATCGGAATCACATCTAAAAAGATCACATTTTTTATATCGAAAGCGAGATCGTTTCATTGAAAACCAGTTTTTTCCATTGAAATTCAATATTTTTTTATGAATTCATTTTCTTGCAAAAAGAGTGAAACTTTCTGCTCTTCTGACTTAGTACATGGGAACCAGAGAATAAATGTTAGAAGCGGTTGGCTGACTTCTCATGAATACACCTTTTCTAGAATAATCGCTGAAACTCAGGTACGATAGAAACCTATGCTCCGTGGTGTAAGGTTTACGGTTGTTCAATTCGGATAAACATTGGAAACTATTTCAATAGCACTCATCCCGGCCTCCTGATGTTTCCAAGGTTTTGCTGAGTCCGGCCAGGTGAATGAAGGGATGGAACCTAAAATATAGGCTCTAGACACTACTTTACACGTTCATTTTTCAACGGTTATAGCAAAACGTTTGAAATATTATCCTGTAGTCTAAAAAGCATACAGGTTCCGTCTTTAGAAATTTATTTATTTAGGCATTAATTTATTTAACGAATAGAGTCAAAGGCTAGTTTTCAATAAGGACAAATGGCAGGAGAGGAATTGTCCCTTACGTTAATCAAGTTACCATCTCGGGATTTTCCTGGTGCGACCGAGGAAACTACAGAAAACATCATACAGGATGGGGGTTCGCTGGGTAGCAACCCATGAGCTTTATAATGCGAAGCCAACGCTCTTTTAACTAAACTACGGCTAAGTGTTCGAATAGGATTCAAATCACAATTCAAATAAAAATATTCTGCTATTACATACACTAAGGCCCGTTTGACACGACAGCATTTATCCTATGGTGAATCTTAGCTAAAGCAGTAGTGCCAGACTGTGAAAGTAAAGAATGCTACAATAGGACAAGATGTTATGGTATAAATCCATAACATTTTTGCCTTTTACGCTGGCACACTGCTATAACTAAAATTCATAAATGCTGTCGTGTCAAACGGGCCTAAGATTTACAGTCATGGGGAAACTTCTACAAAACACTATTCTTCTATTTGAGTCTAGTTTGTAACTTTATTTCTAATTTGTATCGTCATTTGAAGACCTCATACGGAAATTAGGAATTATAGCTTTACCATTACCATAAAAAAGAGAGGTGTGGTAGAAGGTAACCATTTTTCTATGCTGTTTTCGGGCACACGCAACATTTTGAATATATAGTACTCGATTAAGCTGTTTGGGGGCCTAGGCTATTGTCCGTGTTACGTATCCGTATGGCCGTTACTATTTACATCAGTTACTGATTTAACTTTGGCGGGGACCCTAAATCAGTGGGGGTCCTGGCTTACCCTGGGCCTCTTTCTTTAGTCTTTCTCTTAACCCGGCCTCTACAATAACCTATGTACTCCAAGTGGCACAAATGTTGTACTAACACATATTTTTTTACAAGTAGAAAGTAATTTTTAAGTTTATTATTTAGAATATCCTCGATTCATCTGATGATATTTCTCACTGGAATGGCTATTCTTTAGTAACCGAATGGCTTCTCCTCATTTTCTTCTCTAAGATTTTCACATGACATTTAAAGTCCGCTTTTACCACGAACATTGCATGAATTGGGCTCGATTTTCATTGGGCGAATTTTCCTTCACCCATTTTATGTAGGTCATGACAAGGTAATATCATAGACCTGATAATAGGTAGACTTAGCACGCTTCCCCATTTCTGGCTGCGCTAAAACTAATGGATTTTTGTTCAGGGCACGTGATTTCAAATCCATCCGCTAGGTAGCTCTGCCATAGACGTCATATTCTACTATGAGATATATGAGAAGTATAAACAGACCGATTCACTCCACATTTGCATATTTTAATTATTAAACACTTGGTTAATGTTTGAATTCTATAGACGACAGACAAATTCACTCCGTGGATTGACAGGTCGCTATTTGAGACACCCCTCCTTGAATGAATCTACGAAACAAGTTGCAACAAGAGTTTCTTGAACGAAAAAATATAGACACAACGCAAATTCACTCCATGATTTAATTACGTATTAATTAAACACGAACTTGTAGCATGAGACTCGGGCTGTAACCAGACAAATTCACTCCCCCTGAAGGCTTTTGGACGAAGAGAAAGAAAACACAAAGATTAATTAGTTTTGAGAAAAAAAAATGGGTTGTCTTCGACGAGATACCTACAGGCGCAAAGAAATTAATTTAGTTGAAGAAGAAAAAAAGCAGAAAGGGTGGGAATGATTTTTTTGAAAACGAAATAAGAAATAAAATTATTATTGTCGATCATTGATATGAATGCAAGAAACTTCAAGTACATTTGAATATGACACACAAATAAATATATTTAGTAATTACATTAGTTTGATTAACAATTAACTAACTGGCATGAATTTAACTGTTTTGCTGACTTGCGTTGAAAGAAAAGAATGGTATTGCCGCAGATCCAATGGTTAAAGTTTAACTTGCTCCAAGTGTCAGAGTTTGTTACCTTGTGGCAGATCCACTGCTTAAAGTTTAAGTTGCTCCAAGTGTCAGAGTTTATTACATTGCGGCAGATCCACTGTTTAAAGTTTAAGTTGCTCCAAGTGTCAGATTTTGTTACCTTGTGATAGATCCATTGTTTAAAGTTTAAGTTGCTGCAATTGTTAGATTTTGTTGGCTTGTGGCAGATCCAATGGTTAAAGTTTAATATGAAGGTTGTTGTGGTATAGTGGTGATGGTTACTGAAGATAATACTTGGACGGGTATTGAAACATTTGACTAATGCTGACTGATAAAGACATATGTGAAGACTTTAGTTGTTTGTTTTAGGAATAATGCTGATGGAAGAATGGCGCCTTATGACATAATTATATATTGAACTAACACACATTTGGACGTTTACTAGACCGTTTGTTGTATCTTATTGAAATTAATGTGAAATATAAGAATTTTTGAAGCTAGGAAACGTGCTTACTTTAGTTGGACCTTTGAATCGAAGAAAGGCTTTCATTGACTTACTGTTGATATACATTTGGACGTCTACTAGACCGTTTGTTGTATCTTATTGAAACAAATGTGTAATATACTGGTTTTTGAACCTAGGAAAGCGCTGATAAATTGCACAAATCTTGAATATAACTTGGAATTGACATATACAAGAACTGACACAGAAACAAGAACCTATTGTGCTGAATAAAATGTAATTCGACTAAATTTGCATAGAAAAGCTCCCGAAAGCGCTGGTAAATTGTACAAATGTTGAATATAAGTTGGTATTGAGATATGCAGAAATATAAACACTGATTGTACTGAATAAAATGTAATTTGACTAAATTTGCATAGAAAAGCTCCCGAAAGCGCTGATAAATTGCACAAATGTTGAATATAGCTTGGTAATGACATATACAAGAACTGACACAGAAACAAGAACCTATTGTACCGAATAAAATGTAATTTGATTAAATTTGCATAGAAAAGCTCCCGAAAGCGCTGGTAAATTGCACAAATGTTAAATATAAGTTGGTATTGAGATATACAGGAACTGACACAGAAACAAGAACCTACTGTACTGAATAAAATGTAATATTGACGGAAATAGTACTAAAAGCTCCCGAAAGCGTTGGTAAATTACAGAAAGATAGAATACATGAGCAAAATTATTGAATATCGTTGAGATATACAAAAAAATGAGATAAAAGAACATGTGATATTACTGAATAAAATACAATTTGACTAAACTTGAACTGAAAACCTTCCGAAAGCGTGGGTAAATTTGAAAAAGTTTAGATGTAGGGCGTAAACCTCATGACGAAACGTGAATGTTGTATATAGTGGTTTTGAAGCTAGGAAACGCACTTATTTTGATTTTGCCTTTGATTTTTAAAAAGCCGCCATTTTATAACTAATATGACCGACATAAAATTTATTTTGCACGTCGTTTGAGCTACAGAACTGAAATTTTATATGAAGACGTATTGTCATTATTAGAT